>JAACNH010004268.1:0-24809 GCA_019447015.1 Hymenochirus boettgeri | reverse complement strand
TAGAGACCAGATAGAGCCACGTGTGATTAGAGACCAGATAGAGCCACATGTGATTAGAGACCAGATAGAGCCACCTGTTATTAGAGACCAGATAGAGCCACATGTGATTAGAGACCAGATAGAGCCACGTGTGATTAGAGACCAGATAGTTGTTGTGCCCCTTTTTCTCAAGTGAAACTTTAAATATGTTCATAATTATCTGATTCAGCAGCACACATACTATTTACAAATACTGAGAGGTTGAACACAACATGTACAAACCACAAAACGCTATAAATATCCTAATAATCTAATCGCCTTGGTAATTACTAACTTGCTACAAAAAATATCATCATTAATAATAATCGTAATCGTTTGTTACTTATATCATCCTATAATAGAAAATTAAGACAAATACTGTCTCTACCATTGTCAAATTGTAAGGATATTAGATTGTTGAGTCCAGAGCTCTATAACTACTGACCCCATGCATTTATAGGTCTGGGACCTTACATTATTTTCCCTATTCTACCTGTTAGATTTGATCTAAATAATGACAGATAAAACATCAATAACCTAAACTAATAAGGGGTTGTATAAACAACATGTAAATGTCCCCCCACATATTTAACCCAAAAGAACTTATCAGCATTCTTGGATCTAGATTTGAAGAATTTCTGAACCAACTTTATTAAAACATGTCACATCCCAGATTGCCTTGGAATTTCATCAACCTATTAGAAGTTGTAATTATTTCGTCATCCTTATCTGAAAGCACCGTGCTGAGAATTTATATTCCGAGTCCTGGACCGTGCGTAGTTGCTCTAATCACTCCTTACCTCATTTTCATCACAATGTTGTTCTGCTGAAGTAATTACGCCTTGGCCAAAATCCTCAAGGCCAGGTGTCCTTGTTGCCTCCTACCACCACTTCCCCGCACATGAGTCATTAATGCCGTCCGTTTGGTGACGACTTTCAACTACTCTGGCCACTGGTTTTTTAATTCTTGCTCCTCACCGGCCACCTGTTCTCATCGTGACAAAGGCAAAATGGAAAGAAAGAAAAGCCAGCGTATTATCCACCAGATGTTCATAGAGAAGCAAAGCCATGCGATGTTCATTTAAGGAAAATCACACCACAGAGAATTTGAATCCGACTGTTTTGTCTACGAATGGGTTTGTCTGATCTCCGCTAGATTTTTCTATACCAGCAAAGCCGACTGGAACAAAAAGTTAACAATCCTCAACTCAAAATTAGCCCATGTCTGGAGGAAAGTTTACGTCATGGTCTTCACTATTTACCAGTTAAATTGATTCGTATGCTTCCCAACAACAGATCTAATCATGGTTGTCTATACTTCCTGAGTGTCTCCCATTCCCCCTTGTGTGTTTTTATTATTTAAAGTTGAAAATAAAAGGATCTGCTACAATTTTTGAATTGACAGTTTAAAATTAATGGATTGGAGCACGTTACAGAAACAAAAAATAAATTCAAACAAAACAGTATAGTTTTTTTTAAAATAAAAACAGTTTAAAACAGGACATGTCTCTCTAACAAAAATTGAGACTGTGCATGTTATCTGCCTGGGTCAAACCCAACTGCTATTTTTTCCACACTTATTACATTTAATAACCAAATATTTAATGATGTTATAATTGCTTTCTGGCAAAGGTATCGACTCCTCCCTCGCTCAATGAGCTTTTTCAAGCTTGAGCAAATGTGCAGAGGAGGCAGCAGTTTGAAACGCAAGTCAATCAAATGTGTTGTGATATCACTTCACAGCCTTGATTGACATGGAGGGAGTAGTCATCTTACTCATGCCCCTATGAAGGACATTAATTATCCTTAAATATCTTGGTTAGTATGCAGGTATAAATTTGCACAATATTCATTTGGGGTTGGGGGCAGGTACTTGGATAATTTACCATGTTTTTTGTATAATATATGGCTCCCTTTTAAAAATTTGATTCATACATAATAGCAGTTATATTATACTTTTCTGTAGCAATATTAGTTCGATCGTTTCATTTTCATTATTTAACACTATTATTTTCTTGCTCCTTTCCAGACCTGAACTGCACAATTATGATATTTTACTAGTTTGCGAACTCCTTGCCGATTATCATGGTCTTGTTCATATATAACGGTAATTATCCACCGCTGCACGCTAGATTAGAACAGTCATACAATGCAGAACTGAGTTGCTTGTTACACTGTGTTCCCACTAAAGACTATTTGAGGAAAGGAATTTATCATATATAACAATTGAAAATGGTTTGGATGAAATTACCATCCTTGATGGCAAACATTGTTTAGTCGAAACTATGTGCCAAAACTGAATTCTGCACATAATTTCCAGCTTTGTCATGGAATGAATTGGCTTGTACACAAATGGGTGTTCTCCATATCAACTAACTTAATCAGCAATATGTTAGGCGTCTCCAGGTCCTTACCTTTGCATTTTTCTGATCACGATACTGTGGCTACACACTGGAAACGCTCTCCCCTAATTGGAAGCCTAGTCAAAACAAAGAAGGCCTGCAGCCCTCATCGTAATGCATGTAGTAAAAGTGCAATCTTTTATTCCACATATTGTTTTAAATATTCAAAAGTCTCTGTTTCTGCAAACTAAAAGTAACAAGTGGGGAATTCCCTGATGTGTTCAACAAAGCCATAGTTTCCTCCGTCACGCCCTCTTTCTCTTCTTTTAAACCCAATTTACCAATAAAAACTATATTTAAAGGGCAAACGTGTGATCCCCAAACAAGTTAGGGTTAAATGAAAGCCTGCACGTATTTATCCTTTACAATGACCGACACAATTCACATCTCTGGCTGACTGTGAGAAATGTATTGGGGGTGAATGTTCAATTTCCTCTGCTTCCATAGGAGGAGAAGCATTCCCAGTTAAGACTTCATGCTGGGGAAAACAGGATACCTGGAGAACAAATTGACGTTCGAGGGGAGCCTATTAATGCAGGCAGATCTGGACAGCGGCTTAAAAACGGAAGTGTTACAAGCAAGAGTAATATTGCTGAAACCTTTCTAGCAATAACTTCTAACAACGTTTTATCTAGAGATTGTGATTTAGATTTTATTTTGAAGGTACAGTTAACCCTTTATAACAACTCCCCTTTTAAAATTTCCATTCGGTTTCATTTTCCTATTAATTTCAATACACAAATTGTATTTTCTTTTTCTAGATGTGGTTAATATAGGGGAGAAAAATTACAAATTGTATCATTAAGGTAAATTAAATTGATACAATACAAATACGGATATGATGCAAATTAAATCAGTGGGTGTAAACATCTTTTGTGTGTATTGGGGACCCACACCCTTGGCTCAACCTTAATCATCCCATACTATTCTTCCTTCCATCGGGATTACATTGATTATCCCATTCCATAGTCCTCCCATATATTATACAGTGTTTTTTAAAGTCATAATTACTATGACTTATTATTGCATCTCATATTATATTATTATCTTGCAATATTTTTTGATTTATGCAGTTGTAAATTTAATAAGTATTAGAGATTTTAAAACAGAGATCAGTTTATTGATCCAAAATATCACACCATCTCTCGATATTTCCTATTGAACTTTTCTACAACCTGGTACGCCTGCACATAAAGATTGCATGATGGACACTGGGGAAAATGACGGGCAAATGGTGAATCGCTGATCCCGTACTATCGCCTTAAAGGATCTTTTCTACTTGAGAAAATCTATTTCCATCGGAGCAGAAATTAAATATAATGTTCCCCATCCCTGACTTCTTACAGATCTTTGGCTGCCTGCCAGCACACTTTTCTGCAACATTAGAATCATTCAGAGAAAGAAGTGCAGGGGGGTGGGGGAGGAGATGTGTGAGCAGAGCAGTGCCATGCGGAGGCTGTGCAAACCTATAAGTGTTGCAGACACTAAAGAATGCAGTGAGTAAGTAGTGTGGGGGAATTAGGATACTCATTAAACATTAATTTAATGACAAAGCAAGCAACAGATAAATATGTGAGTACCATCATTTCCTTCTCTCAAATTGTAGTTTCAGATAATGTAAAGTTGTTTCAGTGAGTATTCGGAACCCTTTAAGATGTTAACTTTTTTTGTGTTTTGCAACTTTTAAAACACTATGTGGAATAAAGATGTTTTTTTTACTACAGACATACACGCTGGTGCTGGCAAGCCTTTTCTTTCTTTCTTTTCTTTTAAAAAAACCATACCCCAATTAGAATTTTACTTTTTTAGTATTTTCAGCGGATTGAAGTGACGGCTGATTGGTTAATATGGTCTACTTCCACAACCTTGATGTTCCATAGTTTTATGTACAAACGATTTAATACAACAATAACGGCAAATGTTGATGGAGAGTTTTTCCGAACTGTAATGATTTTGTTTTTGTCATTTGGTTCTAGCATTTTGTGAGCAATTACATTCAATTTCGAATCATTATAAGTGCTCAGGACCCTAGGGAGGCACGTGGGGGGGAAAATCATTTGAATAAAACATTATTTTATGGAACACTCTTAATTCAAACATAGGAATCTGAGAATTGGTTAGAGGCCTAGGGGGTTTTGAAAAATCAAATAATAAAATAATATTGTTTTTTGTGGAGACATTAAGAAATCAATAGGGTAGTCTATTTTCTGTTGATTGATCTCTGTCAATGTTTTCCATCCAGTCTTTTCCATCAGGACCAGGAGTCGGGAATTCTAGAAGAAAGTATATCTCTGCGGACAGCATACACCCAACCTAATAGAACCCCAAGAGATCTGCCAATGAGTCCAGGTTGTCTGTACATAAAGGTGGCACGATGAAAAGATTAGATACTATTGAGATTCAGATGTTTTTTGGTATGAAAAAAGGGCAATTCACTTCAACTGTAGAAATATCTTGTAATGCTCTGGCAGGTTTCATTGATTCAAAGAAGAATTTATGCCAATTGCTCGTAGGAATTTGTTTGCTGGTTTTCCTCATTATTCCACTAGGCAGGAAGCACACGGATGGAAACATACACTATACTAATAGGAATAGTACATTGTATCAGTTGATATCATTCGGAAATATCATACAAACCACATTGAATGAAAGCTTCGAAAAGATGAAATATTTTCACCCTTGGTATAGTTAATTATCCATGAACGGTTTGTTTAAATACACCCTTTTCAAAGATGTTAAATCATCAGGGACATTGTACTCTGGTACTAATATGAAGCGAAGATATGTAACCTTTGTACCCGCATTGTGAAATAGAATCATTAGTTGAAATGATTCATTAAACTCCTAAATCACCATCATCCTCACCACACCCCCCATAGTTGAATTGGATCTATGATAGTTAATCAGCTGCTCTTTTAATGCAGCATTTAAAAAAAAAGATGTTTAAGACCGTGAATAACATTGGTTTATTCATCCTAATCACCCACCTTGCCTTTTACTTACACACGAACACAGCGGGTTCTTCTAACTGCAAAATCTTCAAGAATATCATACACATGTCAGAAATCTTGGCTTATTGTCTAAATAGGAAGCTTCGCCATTTCAGACGAAAATATCATCTGGCGCACTTTATTTCCAATGTAAATCAATTGGTAGATCTGTCGGAGCCAGAAAAATTAAGCAGAAGATTGCCAGTGTGTACCAGGCCTAGACGGAATATCATAGTAGGGTTTCCCCAGGAGACCCTAGGGAAGCCTTAAATGAGACTTGGTGACAGGCAAAAAACGTACGTTGTTGTTTTGGATCCAGAGCGAGGGAGGGCTGTGCTAGGGGCTTTGGACCTTTATCAGGAATGGGGGGTTAAAAGCGGGAGAATCCATGTTCTTTATCACCACTGGCAGTGACAGATCCGGAGAAGAGGTGCCTGCATACTAAAACCCTGAGTCACGTGAGTGGCTATTTGGTTCAGACCTTGTATGAACTACTATGCGGCACACTTATAAGTCCTGGTACAGTACCTTTGGTTTTAGTGGTTAAACGTAATAGACGCAAGTCCGCTCCGCATTTTATAATTATACCCTCGATGTTTTTCTTTTACACAGACAGACATTTTGTGGGGACTTGGCTGTCCAAGAATGTGATTATCTAAGTTTGGGTTTGTGTGAGGAGCAAATATCCCTGGCATTGACTTGCAACATCCGACTTTTGTTGTGGCTCCAGATACCTTCTCTGATTTTGACCATTTGTTAAGGTGTTACTGGGGATGCCCAGTTCTTTTAGGGGTTGCCCGCAGCTCGGTGGGACTTGGGGTTGGGGGATTTTTGTATATGTGTATCTTATAGGTTATAATGGTGTTTTAATGGGGAATTGTGACAATATTTTTTTCTGTTGTGGTGATATGTAAGGTTCTCTGTGTGAGATGCTTGATATTTTCCTCGCATACTTATGTTATCATAGAAACTTGTTAACAATGCCATAACCTATTTACTACTGAGGTCCGCAATGGCTATTTAATGGACATTCTTCTTTAAATCTCTATCACTTAGCTAACTTCCCGCAAATAAACAACGCTGTTAATTACTTCTCTGGAGTAGCACAAACTGTTTCTAATCAAGACAAGAGAAAGAGAAACCAAGCTAGAGGAAATACATTCGAGTGCTGGGATATTCTGGGGCGTAATCTGGTGGACATCGCCTTGGCATAGCTTATATAGGGTTTGTAGACTATAACCTCTCTTTATAGATATGAACTTTCCCTTTTCAATATATATCTTTCAGCAGCATTGAAAAGTCTGCATCAATATTGTAGCAGTTGAGAAGGGAAGCACTGCCCTCACATCTTTATCATGGTCTTCCAGAAATCAGCAATAAATGATATTACCCCGGCGGTTAGAAATGTAATTTGGGTTCGATTAGAACCTAGTTTCGAACAAATGTGAGGTTTCAAATTCCCTACGAAACTTCGGAACTCCCGGATTTTCACAGAACCCGAATATTAAAATTTTTCGATTTTTATCTAAATCGGAAATCGAAAGTAGATAATTTTCGAAAAGAAACCGAACTCAACATTTTTCGAACATCTCTACTGGCAGGTGTTTCCCAATAGCATCCTAACAAACAACAATTATTATCTATTAGTATTAACTTCATCCCCAAATTCATGCCATGCTTAGCAGTACCAGCAGTTCCTGCTGAAACCCGAGGTCCCTGACTAGGTTGTCTTGTTAAAAGGATAACAATGTTTGCATTGCATTGCATTAGCATTAGGGCCCTAGGGTTCTGAGGGAATTAGTCCTTTCATTTCTTGCACTCCTAAACCCACACAAAGACACCCTCAAACCTATCCCTCCCGCCATCCCCGTGTCACAATAAATTGATGACAAAATTGTCTTTAAGATCGACGATTACATGCATAAGACATTTTAAGGTAAGCCTGTCACAAGATATTTCATTTACATTTGCTCTTTTCACATTTAAAAAAAAAAAAGTTTTCTTCTAATTCCGATCTTTGCCCTCTGGGGAAAATAACATTCAATATTAAAATAGCACAAAACAAATTATGTAATGGGTCAAACACTTTCCCTGCGGCGTTTAACAATGGCTCCTCTCGGAATTTAGATATGTCAAAGAGTCTCAGTATACACACATTAGTTGTTTATTAGCTAACGGATTTGTAAAAGGACAATGGCACCAAATGAGATTCCTATTTCCAGACTCGGTGCATTGTGTGATTATTGCAGGGTTCTTACAGAGACCCGGACATTCACCCCTCTGCTTCCTGTCGCGGGGCTGTTCAGGAATGGGTATGGCAGATGCAGAAAAGTGCCTTATCACAGAAAGCTACCCATTGATTTTAAGTGGAAGTATTTGAATTTACATACAATTTAATTTCCCGCTGCCCTCCGAGCTTGAAATGTGCACTTGGTAGCAAGAAAAACATTAATAGTTAATAAAAGGTATTTATAAAGCCAAGTGCCTGGAGACTTTTGTAAAAAAACAACGTATTTCACAAAAATTTGTTTGTGGGATGAATGTTTGAACAAAGGCAAAAGATATTAGTATAAATAACTGGGAAGCAAAAGAAGTTTCGTATCATCTTCAGGTTAGGAAAGGTTTTCTTTACTGTGAGAACGTGAAAACTGTGGAACGGTCTTCCAGCAGATGTGGTTTTGGCAAGTTCCTTAAATAACTTTAAAAAAAGGCCCTGGATAAGTTTCTAAAACTAAAAAATATTGAGAATTACTGGTACAGCAGGTTTTTTTTCTCTAGGTAGTCTTTTTTACCTCCATTACTATGTTACTATTAACTGTTAGACAACATTTGGGTAGGTATAAGTTGACTAGATGGACATTATTCTTTATACAACTCCAATCCATGTTACTACTAGTACTGTTTATATAGACATATTATGGGTAGGGTATAAAGTTGGACTAGATGGACGTATGTCTTTATACAACTCAAATACTATGTTTACTATGGTCAACTGTTTATCAGACATTATGTGTAGGGTATAAATGTTGTTGGACTAGATGGATGTACTGTCTTTTATACAACCTCCATACTACTTGTTCTATGTACTGTTATACAGAACATTAGTGGGTAGGGTATAAGGTTGGACTAGATGGACGTATGTCTTTATTCAACCTCCACTACTTGTTACTATTAACTGTTTAGACAGACATTTGGGTAGGTATAAAGTTTTGGACTGGATGACGACTATGTCCTTTATACAACCTCCAATACTAGGTTACTATGTACCTGTTAGACAGACATTATGGGGAGGTATAAAGTTGGGCTAGATGGACATATGTCTTTATACAACCTCCATTCTATGTTACTATGTTAACTGTTTAGACGCGACATTAATGGGTAGGATATAAAGGTTGCTAGATGGACATATGTCTTTATACAACTCTCACAATCATGTTTTTACTATGTACGGTTAGACATACCATTATGGGTAGGTAATAAAGGTGGGACTAGATGGATTAATGTCTTTATACAACCTCCAATCCTATGTTACTATGTACTGTGTTATAACAGACATGGTAGATATAAAGGTTGGGCTAGATGGACGTATGTCTTTCCAACTCCAATACTTTACTATGTAATGTTGACACAGACATTATGGAGGTATAAAGGTTGGACTAAGAGGATGTATGCTCTATATAACAACCTCCAATATATTTACTATGTAACGTTTTAGAACAGACATTATGGGTAGGATATAAGGTTGGAGAAGTTGATGTAGGTCTTTATAACAACCTCCAATACTTGTTCTATGTAACGTTAACAGAACATTATGGTATGGATATACAGGGTTGGAACTAGATGGATGTATGTCTTTTTATAACCTCCTACATTTTTACTATGTAACTGTTTAGACCGACATTATGGTAGATATAAAGGTTGGACTAAGGATGATTATGTCTTTATTCAACCTCCAATACTATGTTACTATGTAACTGTTAACAGACATTATGGGTATGTATAAAGGTTTGACTAGATGGACTATGTCTTATAACACCTCCAATTACTATGTTCCTATGTAACTGTTAGAAGACTCTTATGGGTATGGTATAAAGTTGGCACGAGAGTGAAGTATGTCTTTTATCAAACCTCCAATCCTATGTTACTATGTAACTGTTAGACAACATTATGGGTTAGGGTATAAAGTTGGACTAGATGGATCATGTCTTTATACAACCTCCAATACTATACTATTTACTATGTAATGTTTTAGACAGCCATTATGGGTAGGGTATTTAGCTTAGAGGGCACTTGGCCTACATGCTTAATTCCTTTTTCAACTCCATACGATTTGACTATGTTAAAACTTTAGTTTAGACCAGACATTATGGGTAGTGGTATAAAGTTGGACTAGATGGACGATGTCTTTTTATCAACCTCCAACTAAGTTCTCTATATAACTGTTGACAGACTTATGGTAGATTAAAGGTGGACTGATGAGACATGTCTTTATACAACCTCCATACTATATATGTTAACTATTAATGTAGCCAGACATATAGGTATGGGATTGGTGACTTACTCCCCTGTATTGCACTCTTTTCCCACCAATACAGTACTTTACTCAACCCCCTATGCAACCACTCCTATGGGTAGGGTATTTTCCTAGATTGCACATATGTTTTCATTCCCAGGTTTACTGTTGCCTACTGTTATTTCTCCACCCCGATACTAGGTTTGTACTAATGTAACTAGTTTAGAGCAGACTATGGGTAAGGTATCAAAATGTTGGACGAGATGAATGTATGTCTAATTTTCCTCCATTACTATGTTACTAGGCTGTGCAACAACATCCCGCCATTACAAATTACACTTTAACATTAGTGGAGACAGCTTTTATACATCTATATTATTTCGTTGACAATGCACCTACAGCTTCATTAGATATGTCCTAATAAAATGCATTGGAACAACCAATTATGCAGACCTGACCCTCTTCTGTAAAAGGCACTTGCCAAGTCAGTAACACAGTAGTATATAGGTAGATGGATGCGTTTTCACAAGCACCCATTCATTCATGGAGTTGTGTGTGAGAGGAAGGAGTTTCCGATTCATTAGTCACACGTGTGTTAATAAGAAATGAAACCACTACAAGAACCAAAAATTTTGTTATTTTATGTGCATGCGAGATTTTCCAATATACATCAACGCGCAAAGAACGAGCCAAAGGAATGATTATGTTGAAATTGCCAAACATATCAAAATGCCAAAGGGCCAATCCAGAACATCCCTCCTGCCATATAAGGCTTTCCGGGAAGGGGGCAGGGTGAGAGATGTGATGTATGTGATCCACCTAGGGGGTGGGTGGAGGCAATTAAGAACCTAGGGGGTGGGCCAGAGGCAGGGTTAGGGTCATTCCGGGGAACATGGGGCGGGCAAAAGGGAGTTGTAACGGGGAGGAGGATAATAGTCCTTCCGGTCCCGGGAGTTTTTTGGGGTGTTAGGCAGGAGTGCAGAGAACCACCCCAGATGCGGGAGACTCCCGAGTCGCTGGAGGGGTGGGGATTCCTGCCAATCATCACGCCATGGGGCCTAATTGCTCTGGATGTGGACACATTATAATAGGGCTGGCAGTTTTTCTCTCTCTTTATCTAGGTTTTCCCTTAATTTGTAGTATATTGTAAAATCCCATATTTACTTTTATATTGCAAATAAAATAGCACACCAGAAATTCTGGGAATCCTGCCAGATCAGCTCCAGAAGAATGTACTTGTGCCGTGTTCTGTACACTGCTTTGGTGCTTTCATTTCACATGATTGATCACATTCTGTTATATGGTAGTTCAGGGACCTGTGGTTTCAACGCTTAGAAGCAATTAGCGGTAATTTAAGTCAAGCCTTAGGACCTGCCATAGGGTCTTCTCTTTAACAGCAGGACAATTAGATTGCACCTTTTTGGCAAACTAACAAATAAAGAAAACTGTTTAAGAATAAATCACTAACCTGGGAAGCTAATTGGCCTTTAGAGTTGGTTAACCAGTTTGTCAGAAATAAAGACTTTGATTTTTTTTCGTTTTAGTTCAAGAAATGAAAAATAACCACCGTCCTGATGGGCTGATGCAGAAAATCTGTTACAGGCAATATTAACGATAATGGTTCACTGCAATAGTCGAGCGGCATTTAATGGGTAGTGTAGATGTACAGGGTCAAGCTAAAAAGAGTCGGTAGAATGGGATTTCCATATTGCCCTTTTATTGATGTAAAATTTAAGGACATCTAAACTGTTTACAAATAGAAAGTACCTGGGGCAGGGAGGTGGTCGATTGGGTTATTCCTACCCACATATTTTTTGTTAAGGAGCTACAGCACGTACAGTTTTCACTTGCCCAGTTTTAGTGCTGGACAAGTTCCTGTATTAAAATAGTGCTGAAGCCAGGAGAGGGAGACTGGCAATCAGTTACTTTGGCCTGGTGCTCCCTCACAGAAACATATTGGGGAGGTAGGAACCCAGTCATATTCCCTATCTCTTTAAATTTTACTGTTTTTTAAGAAACTTTTATATACACAAAATTTTCTCTTTTAACCATAAACCTTTGTGAAGAATTCCCAAACTCGCTTTCATGTACCGGACACTCAAACATTTATACAGGTGGGGGATGACTGTTGTAATAATTTCCTCAGTATCTCAGATCTGGGCATGTGGTTGATACAGAACAGTCCATGACAAAACAGCAGTGGGTGGTCGTGGGACGGGAATGCTGGGAAATAAGGAATGATTCAAATGTTAATAGGTTAAAGTAAATTTCCCAGCAGCCACAAGAGATGTTTTAATTTACAAGAATTCACCAGTGTTCTGTTCCTCCTGATTTTTGGGAGCCTTTACTTTGTCATATCGTTTGAGCCTTTAAAAAACATTATTCAGTGTTTCTTTATGCGATATTTGAATTAGCACCTGGGTCAGCAGTGTACTGATAATATAAAATCAGTTGTGTGGGGTGGAATAGTCAGCCATACAATATTATGCAGTGAAATCACAAGAACAAGAGGATGCTAAGGCCATATTTTTAAAAAATTGTCAGCTGTAAAAACACTGTCATTTTTTTTTCTGGAACATTTTACAAATACTGACCACGTGCATCTCCATAGATATATATGTGAACAGAATGCTATAAAATAGAAATTTAAATTGGACAAGTTTTTTACCACCCCGCCAGTGACCTTCTCATTGAAAAATGTCATTTTGTGTTTGTTTCTTAAAAGGACTTTCTATGAATTTAAGAGGTGTGGGCCAGAAGTGTTCCGATCACACAAGGCTGGAGGGATCAAGTTGTCCTGAAATCAATAAATAAAGTATCACTGACATAGACAGAGCTATGGGCTATTCCAAATGGAGTTTAATGTCTGTTTCACTGGTGTTAGTCACTTACTCTTCTCCTAATGGGGATTATGGGGTTTTTTGCAAATTCCTTTTAGACTGGATGCGCACGGGATAATATTTGGCCTAATAGAGAGGTTTGTCGATATCAACATGGCCCTAAAGGCATGTCCCAACCCCAAAACTAAACTTGACCTTACCTTACACTCTGCTCCTATGGTTCTCATGCCAGTGCCAGTTCAAGTCCTAGGAAAGTGAAGAGAAGAACTGTCAACAGTTCTGATGAGAATGCACCAGGGGAGCCTCTCTCAATTATCTGCCATTTTATCCCCACAACCAACAATTACAACAATTACACCCACTACTAAACAAAGCAACAAAAACACCCTTTAAAATAAGTAATATACTGACGACATCTAATTATTCCCCATCACGCACTATACAATCCGTGGTAATCTATACACCCACCTACCATATGTGAGTCCTGGATAGACATGGTATGCTTTGCTGAATTCAGCATCAATTTGAATTAACTAACAGGCAGTTCAATAACAAAGCTCACATCATTAAACTGGTGCTAATGTTGCCCCCAACCAATCAATGTTAGCTTTCAAATGTAAATAAGATCTGATTGGGTTGGAGCAAAATTAGCACCATTTTTATGTAAGAACTTTTAGTGAATCTCCCGTTTAAATGTTTTAGTAAACATCTTCCCTGGAAGTTATTACGGGTCACGTGTTATAATACGCTATAATATCACCTATATAACATGGCCATGTCTCCGCGCGCTACTGTCCACATCAACTATATTGCTAATCAAACAGAACTGAGTGTGGCCAGGAAACAGTTTGGGGATCTCCTTTATCAGATCAAGGCCCAGATATCTGTCCGGGCTTTCTTCCCTCCTTGTGCGTTGACGTCCCCATTCATTCACTGATTCTCTGGTGTACTCAGCAGCCATATGACCATTGACTTGCATGGATATACACTGAAATGAATGAACTAATTTAAACAGATATACACCGAGGTATCTCATGTACTCCATGCACGTGTAATATTCTTGACATGAAGTTTTCCGTGTCCCCCTCTCCCTTTATATTATTCTGATTTACTAAATAATAATTTTACCTTTTATACCTGGAAAAGATAACTATCAACTAATAACACATATAATCCTCCAGCTTAGATCCCATCGGATGTCCATAAAAGCGCACACGACTGACATTCCCCGGCTGACAATGATTAATTCCTTTCTACCCCGCTAGTCATACCACCGCATATCAAAATAGATTAGGCCACTGTAGCATTTTGGTTGGGCGAGATCTCAACGCTTCTTATCTCTGATGGCAGAATTGCAGAAATGTTTAAATCACTCCACGTTGAAGGCCCCCGCGGACATGTACCTTGGCTACTGATTCCAGCTCAACCCCATCACCTGCTGTCTATGCCTTGGGTCAGTCAACTGCCATGTCCAGGTTTACAAACAATGATAAATGAATGGAAAATAGTTCAGACTCTGTAGGATTCACAGATTTCACATTCAGTTGAACTGACATTTTCCTACCCTCATGATCTCTGGACCCAGAGAGGCCTCCGCACTTGGGATGTTTTGTTAACATGTTAATAGCAGAGGCAATGAAACCAAGTAATTAAAGGCTACGTTCTGTATATGGAGTTTTGTACGCAATTGGTTTTCCCTAACACAGTCTAAGGTTCTGTGGGTAGAGATAATTAAACGCCTTGGGATAGACCTATGCCAGGACATTCCCGCAGGGGAGACTAGTAAGGTGCTGTCTATGTTGGGTTACAGTACCGACAGGTTTTCTTTGTCTGCGCCTTTTATTAAATACCAAGCAAGATTACACAGTCGTAATGTCCATCATTTTATTAAAGGAGATCTAAAGCTAAATGTGAATAAGCCGGCATTACAGTACATGGTTATAATTGTCTACTAATAGCTGTCCCTCTTCTTTGAAACATCCAGCATTTTGGAGAAGACATCTGAAAGTTGGGGCTTTCACAGTGTGGGCAATAGATCCAGATACATTGTTGCTCATTTTCTGCCAGGTCAGTCAATTCTTCCTCTTCCCTCCCAAAGCTGGTTGACCTGCAAGTGTGAGAAACTATAATCTCACTAGGAACGAGGGCCTGCTAGTCCTCACACATCATCCAGTGGGTGGCTCGGGGCAAAGGAGTACAAAGGGTGAAAAAACAAAAGCGATCATGTGCCCTGTCCCTTTAACACATTCACTGTGGGTAAAGGACAATTATATTCACCTTTCCCCATCCAGAGCAAAGAATAAACCGCCTGGGTACCTGACTGAATCATCTTCTTTGTCAATGACAATAATGATGTGGGGCAATGGTTAACACGTTTAGCAAAGAAGCCGTGCAACATGGCAAGGGGGCAGCACAGGGGTATTTTTTGTTTCGGTGCCGTTCCACCCTTGAAGCACACTTGTTCCCCCAGCATAATTTCCGGGAAAAGGGGGGGCAGGGCTTTCTGACATTTACCCCCCCCCCAGGCAGCCCCCACCCCTTAGGAGGTCATCTGTAGACTATAATGGGGATGTAGATCTGCACCCAGAGTCAACCTGCCTTTAGGTCACTCATTGGCAGATAAAACTACTGGGACGTTGCTATTGTGCCTAACATCACAATGAATATACAAGTGCCCTAGCGTGGGGGTCCGGATTCAATCTCCCCCCCTCAGTTCTCCGCCGGCGACTGGAAACCATTGAGAAGGGAACCATAAGGTGTCCTCCCTTTGCCAAAGAGATGGGGGGGACCCCACCAATATACTCCCCCTCCCCTTTTGACCTCCAGCTACCACCAAGAAGGTCTCCAGGATGGGTTTGATTGGGAAATGCTGAAGATCCTACAAAGCCCCCAGCCGTGTCCCGCCACATACAGCAAACAACCTGGACAGGGGAGGTGGGGTTGCCCAGCTCCACTGCACTCACTTTATCATTACACAATACCTGCAATAGCTTTGGAATAGATGTTTGCTGCTGTTGTGTGTAGCGGGCTGCCTCATAGTGCAGTTTATATTTATTAATAGGTCTTTTTCTCTCATTGAAAAGTTTGCCATCTGGCAGTGAATGAAGGACGGATGCTTTCAGCTTTCAGCTGTTTCTATCTACTCATAATCTTAACTTAATTCCATTGGCCAGATATTTCCGCATGAGGATAAGACAATGTCCAGGAATATTTCCAGTGAAGTGGATATGGGGGGGTTGTTTGGGGGGAAAAATTGTATTTGTTCCAATTGAAGGGATTTAAATTATTGGGTCTGGTGTTTAATCTATCGTTTTTCCCAGATGCTTTGTAAAAGTAAAACCTTTTAATTAGTTTTATTGAAGTGTTTGAAACTCTCCCAATTACTCCTGCTAATACATCAATTAATAATATAAATGTAAATATTAATATTTTATTGTATATGTATATACTTTCTGGTCCTTGGTCATCTGTCATTTGTTTCTTTTCTCCCTCTGTCTCTGTCTCATCTTCTGTTTTCTTCTTTCTCCTCTAATGATCGGGATCATTTCTGTCTATAACTATGTTCACTCTGTACTCTTGTACCTATCCTGTCCCTCTGTCCCCCTCTGACTCTCTCCTCTTCTAGCCTCTGTCATCTCCCTGTCCTTTCTGTCTCTTACACTGCCTCTGTCTCTCCTCTCTCTGTCCTCTCCTCTCTCTCTCCATGTCCTCTGTACTCCCTCCCCCCTCGTCTCCCCTGTCCTCTATCTCTCCTTCCTCCTATGGTCTTCTGTCCTATGTTTCTCTCCTCTCTCTGTTTTAACTCCCCTGTCCTAATTTACTCTACTTAAGATGATCTAATCCTGTCTGTCTTCTGTACGTATTATTCCTGTCATCCTATGTCTCATTCTGACCCTACCTGTTCTCCTCTCCCCTTCTGTACTCATGTAAACTCTATATCCTCGTCTCCGTCTCCTCTCTCTCTCTCTTCTCTCTCTCCTCTGTATCGCCCTGTATCTGTCTCTATCCTTCAATCATTGTATATACATGTATATGTATATATACCTGTTTTATCTCCTGTCGCTATATCTCCCTCTCTCTGTCTACTCCTCTGTCTTACCGATCACGATTTATCTAGCTAACCTCCCTGTATATCCCTGATCACTTGTCTACCCTCTCTTCATCTTCCTCTCTCTCTCTCTCCTGTCCTCTGTCTCTTCTCTGCCTCTCCCTCTCTACTTCTCTCCCCCTACTCTGCTGTCCCTCCTCCGATGTATGAAATGGCACTTATTTTCTGAGATAATGTGTGTGGACTGTACCAGAGATCTACTGTATGATATCTCTCATGTAACAATAGCTTTAAGGTAGCCATCACTAGTTAGTGGATGGCTTTGCTTTCGCTGATTCGCCATTCGATTCCTACAGACCAATTGACTGTAAACACCTGCTGCCCAGCCGTTTAACCTGTTCAGTGTTCCCCTAAGATAATGTTTTATGGTGACATTAGGCCAGGCAGGTGGTTGTCCAAAGCGTCGCAGGTAACTGCAAGTGAATAGGCACCCATAATGTAATCATTTATTCTAGCCATAAATCAGAATAGACTTCCAAGCACCCCTACACTCTCAACACACAACACGCTCTCTCTCCACACACAAACACACCACAGTAATTTATCAGGGGCACTTCTAGGGTTTCATTAGCGGCCAACCAACTTTGATGCCCACCCTTGATTATTGTCCCGCGTGCCTGAAGCCGCTGTGTTAAATTGGCTCCTTTCAGCAGGCCCTAACTAACCAACTAGTCTAACCTTTCCCTACAACCTACAAGCTAACCAAATGTATAAATTAATATCTGTTACTAAGGAAAATTCATTTTTTTTTCTTGAACGGTCAACGTTTTTTTTCCACCACTGCCTGTCGCCTTTCTTCTTCAGTGCAGGGGGTGCCACGTGAGAACAAATGTCTCCTTGCCTAATGGTAGAAGTAGCTCTGATTATTATTATTATTGTGGATTTATATAGCACCTACATCTGCCTTAGTGCTTACGATTACAGGTAACCATTAATATCAGGCCCTGCCCCGAAGAGCTTACAATCTAACCACATTTATTTGACTGTACATTTGCACTATGCACTAGTAACCAGTTTTGATACGGATGCATCTAAGAGCAGAAATCCTTGCAGATTCTATTCGTATTTCATTTACATGTAGAATAAAGTTGTGGTTGTACATTAACATTATTAATGTTAATTAAGCCCAGTGGTGTAAAATAATCGTCCTGTAGTTTAACACCCTAGGGGCCAGTCTACTCATGTGTTGTGTCAAAGCCAGTAGAGGGCAGCGCTGCCACCCAAGGCTGAAAGAAGAGCAAGGCATTTGTTAAATTAACCAGATACTATAATAAGATTTAAAAAAGGAGCTTCGGGCACTGAGATCAAATCATTGGTACATTGCGATCTGGTTTTAATTGCTGTCAACAATGTCTGTGTCAATCACTATGATATATTGTACGATATGGCTTTTCTAATGCTTTTCCTCTCCCAGGGAGCAAAATTAAATTTCTGGCTTGCAGCCATGACTGTAAATCCCATGAGAGTATAGTTGTGTGGGCGCGGTTAGTGATTAGGTGCTGTAGAATAAAGACCTTCCAAGATAGGGATTATTTTATTAGCTGGTTTAAAACATTGCATGAAAGATGATATCGCTTTAAATAACGGATTAGGTTTATTGTAAATGTGGAACTGACTATTGCTTCCAGCTGCGGTAGAAATGTTACTTGCAGTTTTTCATTGATAATGGACTGGATTTAGACTAAAGGGAGCCATACACGGTCCAATGGTTTGGAACGATCGGAAATCCGACCGGAAAGAACCTATCGATATCAATGCATGTATGGGCCTTCAATCCAGCTTATTTCATGAAAGGGAATCTCCCTTCTCCAAACCGAATCACAATTCAGATCTGGTAATGGATGATAACAAAAGCTGAGACTTGTCTTAATGTTCCTCAAACCAACACAGCACATATTGCAATAGGACTGAAAGCAGCACTGATTTTATTTCCTCGCTCCAGACCATAAGCCACCCCTTGTTTAAATTAGCACATTATACAGTGGCTACAGTGGCTACATATGACCATCAGGGGGTATGTGGGTCGCAGCTTATTTCATTGCAGGGGCCATATTTATAAACCTGTAGTACCACTTATACTGATGCTGTAAAAAGATATTTGGGGATGGAACCTACTGTAGACTTTATGAAGCTTTTGGCATCATTCAGGTTTCCAGCTGCTTTGCCTGGGTATGTAACATAATTTCTCTATCTTGGCGTCCGGACTTTGTTCTTCTTCTTTTCTAGTGCTATTCCAAGCCCTTTTATAAACACCGCCATAAACTTCACGTAGTTGACACCATACAAAGCAGCTCAATGCCAATTCAATGCAGCAGATGAGATATGCAACAACAAGTGTTCTTTTTTACAATTCAACACAAACATCCAAATTCTTCTGCCTCCAATAGATTAAAAAACTACAAGGAAACCCAATCATTAGACTGAAAACGTTGCAGGAGACTGAACCAAAGATTTTTCAACGTCTCTCTCTATTAATGTGCTGTTTTCCTATTACATAACTCATTACCAAGGGAGAGAACCTTCATAGAGGTCTGGCTCTTCAATATGAACAATGTGTAATCACCTGTGCCCAGACACAGTGGTTTTCTGGAAGGAGCTGTGTTTATGGGCCAGAATTACAGTCTATAAACAACCACTGCCTGCCGTTTCAGAAAAATGATTCCAAGCAACGTTTTCCAGTGAATAAGAATTTGTCTTACTGCTCTCAGGCAGGGTTCCAAATGTCCTCATACTCTCAGCTAGTAGACGATTCTACAGGGAGATTAATGGGACACCAAGGTCAAAAGAATACTGTCACAATGACCTTATTTATTCTCGTATAAACTCATGTTCTTCTCTATTGATTTGATGAACTGACTGGGGTATAGATTTACATTAAAAATCCTTCTCTATTTGAGCATGTAGTAAAAAGTGTTATAAAAACTGCCCAGGATATGGAACCAAAGTATGGAACCAAGTTTTACATGCAGACTAAGATGTAAAATTACTTCTGCATGTTAAATTATTTCTCTGATGCCTCTTTTGAACTAGTCCTCTACTTTTTCTAAGATATTAACATTGCCGCCTTCAAATGGTGTCCTTTTTCCATGTGTCATGAAATTCTTTGTAAAATTTACTTTGTAACTGGATGTTCAGAATTCTCCTTTTATAAAGAGCACCACGGTTAACAATTTTATATTAAGTAAAAAAAAGAAAATAACAGTTATACGTTAAAACAGGCACAGCCACAGGAAGGGAACATTTCCAAGGTGTATGAATAGAGCAGAGATCAGTATCCCATCACATTGGGAACAGAACTAGTTTCTGATGGTCATTCAGCATTATTGTCCCAATGACTATAAATGTAAAATATGGTTACCCATATCCTTCTGGTAATGGTTCTCTCCTAGCTACTGTCAATCTATAGCCAAGACTCATCAATAAAAGTTGCTTTCGTACTGTTTCTTTTGCATTGCCGTGCTAATGGAAGATGATCACCCGGTACAGGTGAATAGAGAATAGAAAGTAAACACAATGGCTAGATGTACTACCTATATTGGAAAAAAGGACATGTGTAGCCGTGAAATCACGGTGCTAGGAATATGACTAAATCCTATCAAGGTTTTTTAATAAAAGTTTGTATCGTTAAAAAGGTGCTATTTTTGCCCCAACCAATCAGATGTTAGCTTTAAAATGTTAAATAAGATCTGATTGGTTGGGACAAAATTAGCACCATTTTAAACAATAAGACCTTTTATTGAATCTCCCTGTATATGTACACATATGGGAAGAGATTCCCAAAGAAACCCTATAAAGCACACATACACTTGTTGTCCGAATTGAAATCGATCAATAAAGAACACCTTCCACCCAAAGTACCAATGCCCCCTTCCCCCAATAGTATAGTCACTATAGTCAGCACTTTACTACGAGCCACTTTATAAGAGACCTTTGCACATTTATTATACTTAACTGGGGACGCCCAGTTTTAGTGACTATACTATTGGGGGAAGGGGCATTGGTCCTTTGGTGGAAGGTGTTTCTTTTATTGATCGTTTTTCAATTCGGACAACAAGTGTATGTGTGCTTATGTTTTCTTTGGGAATCTCTTTCCCCATTTGTGTACATATAGAATAGAGAATAGGCAGAACAAATTTTAAAAAAAAATTAATTTAAGTGAATAATCAGAAAAAATAAACCGGAAGACGAGTACACAGGAATAGAGGAAAATAAATCAATGCTTAACAGGGGAAATTAGAGAAAATTTGGAAAGGGAGAGATGAGATTAAAAAAAATGGATAGAGAATAAAATACATAAAAGAAGAAGAGGAGAGAAAAGTGAGAAAATAATGGACCCCAATGGCAGAATAAAGGTAAAATAAATCAAGAAAAAACTTCCCACTTGATGGGATTGTCGCACGATTCCCCCCACACATTCATTCTAACCTTCCAATTGTCATCAGTTTTGTATGGGCCAATGATTCTCATGATGGGTCTAGTTTTATTGGAGGAGATCTTGGTTTATTAGATCAGACAGTGTAATAAACTGAAATGGATATTCAGGTCTAATCCAGTAAATAACAATCAACAATATAGAATACAGCTGTTCAATAAAGACTCTTGTGTTAAAAAGTGGTTCTAAATGAGTAAAATATCTAACAAATGAAACGGATAGGCCTTTGCACTTTATCCAAGTGTGGGTGCAACTCCTCTATATCCACCCCTGGACGACCGTAAGACATCAGAAATCAACAGAATTGGAGGTCGCACTCCAAAAGAACTATTCAACTTTTATTAGTGACACATCACACACACACACTTTTGGGGGGAATAACGTGCCCCTTCATCACCTAGTTATTCCCTCTGAACATTGCGTGA
Source organism: Hymenochirus boettgeri (assembly GCA_019447015.1). Classification (NCBI taxonomy): domain Eukaryota; kingdom Metazoa; phylum Chordata; class Amphibia; order Anura; family Pipidae; genus Hymenochirus; species Hymenochirus boettgeri. Next base: position 3,081 of record JAACNH010004268.1, on the reverse strand, counting down.
TATGACTTGGGGTCACTAATTAATGTTGAATAGTTCTTTTTGAGTGCGCCCCAATTCTGTTGATTTCTGAAGTTTGGAAACTAACCCATTATAGTCTATGGGAGACAATAGTTGGGAAAATTTGGGTGAAATACAGTATAAATATCAATGGTACTTACTGTAAATGGCTGTGGCACCTGGGAAATGGTCTGGGAACTTGCACTATCACTAAAACTTTTTTAAACACTTCTTTCCCCACGATCGGACAATTGTTACACACATGCTACAACGGGGTTAGGCCAATTGGAGGTTTACCGAACCGCTACATTCGAGGGTGACCGAATCTACATTCGAGTTTTACTGAACACTACTTCGAGGGTTACCGAAATCTACATTCGAGTTTTACTAACACTACATTCGAGGGTTACCGACAAACGATCACATACATTCAAGGGTTACCGAACCATCAGGGAGATTCAATAAAAGTTCTTATTGTTTAAAATGGTGCTAATTTTGCCCCAACCAATCAGATCGCATTTAACATTTGAAGGCTAACAGCTGATTGGTTGGGGTAAAATTAGCACCATTTTTAACGATAAGAACTTTTTGATTCTCCCTGCACTTCGAGGGTTTCTGAAAATCGAACACTTTAGCAAGGGTTAGCGAACTGCTGTAAATTCGATAATTATGGAAATACAACAGCCGCGAGTTCAGTAAACGAACTAGTTCGAGCCATCCCTACTAACCACAAGATTTTTTTTACAAGAAAATAAAATTAATAAAATCTAATGAATAAATGGAGGCATTTAATCTGAGTCTAGTTATTTTCTAATGATGTGGAAAACACAAAGATATCAGACATTTTCCTATCAATGTTTAACTATAAAAACTTGCAGATGACAAAACATAAAACGAATTAAAAAGTTCACAGACACATGATGCCCAACCTTGCCGATATTTGGATAACAGGATTTACTAAATATCGGCAATGTCTATGGATAGGTCGCAAAGTCAGTTTAAAGGAACGTTTCCTAATCGCTATAATAAATTTTTAGGGGGCACCGTTACGATTGTTGCGTTTTTGGCCCTAACAACTATTGTACTGTATATTATTGCTACTTACTTCATCGAAAAGGAATTTCATTTTATCTGGTGTTAAAATCATGCGCTAAAAGTAGTGCAAACGTGATATTGAATCATGAGCACTGTGGCGTGGGTGTGTAGCGCATCCAACGCTAATATGCGTTAAAATCTCGCTAGGGAGAAGGGGTGGGGTCATGCTAAACTGGACCATGAGAGAAAAGTGAAGTAAGTATTACGCCGATCTACTGTAAACCTAGATATCTAGTCGCTTAAATTATGGGGACATACAGGAGTGTTCCTAGGGTTTTTGACACCTGAAACAACTTTTAAATGCTGCTCATAAGGCAGACGTATGCCAGCGAGTGAATCGGGCGTGGCTTCATCAGGAGGTGGGGGTGGTGGACTGACTAACACTGATTGTGGGACTGGTGCTAAAATGCAATATTGCAGGAAGGAAGATTTTTTTTAACTGCTGCCTTTTTTTCTGCAGGGCGCCCTGAGAAAATGTTTCAGTTTGCCTCATGGTAGGGCACCCCTGGAGACACTAAAGGTGGGAATAGAGATAAGTATAGTTCTCTATTAGGGTATTTAAAAGAAGCAAAGTACGGATATCCATCCATCTCTGTTGTGGTGGTGGGAAAATGCATACAAATGCCCCATGTGGCAAAACGGTTAAGACATTAACATGTTTGCAGTTCTGGAATTCCTAGTAGGACTGCCACAGCAGGATAATTACTAAAATGCGTCTGTTCTTGTAAAACCAGGATGTATTTGCAGCTAGTTTATTAAATGAAAGATATTTGTATGTATAGAAGAACGAGATGGGAAAGTTACCAATTCCCTCCATCTTGCACATTTGCGATAGTAATTTGTCACATTTTATTCCCACCAGAATTGTTCTTCCTCTAGAAAAGTGATGGCCATGAATAAAACATTCCATTTCAGAATATATTGTGATCACCTACAGATTGTGTTATTCTATATGGATTTATCCAGCAAACACCACAAGTCTTTCAGTGGGAAGAATAAACAGGAAGAGACCAGTGATGGACTTGAACCCGAGTTTGGAGTTTATGAGTTTGGAAAACTCGAACTAGTATGTCCGAACTAGCGGATGTGTTTTGTAATTATCAAATTACGGGTCATTCGCTAATCCTCAAATGTTGTTCGTTTTCAATAACCCTCGAAGTAGCCTTCGGTTTGGTAACTCTCGAATGTGTGTTCGATTTTTGATAACCCTCGATGTATCTTCGGTACCCCCTCAAATTGGCTAACTGTGGAAACCCGACACTGCCCCGATCGTGGGGAAAGAAGTGTAAACGAGTGGTGATATGGACATGTTCACCAGACCATTTCCCAGGCCACAGCCAAGTTCCCATTGATATTTTTTCTGTTATACATCCAACTTATCAAACTACTATCTCCCCATTGAACTTTAATGGTTTTTTTTCCAACTTTTACTGAAGTTCGAAATAAACCAAACTTCAGAAGTTTGTCCATCTCTAGAAAGAGACCAGATAGAGCCACGTGTGATTAAGAAGACCAGATAGAGCCACGTGTGATTAGAGACAGATAGAGCCGTGTGGATTAGAGACCAGAGAGAGCCCACGTGTATATGAGACCAGATAGAGCCCTTGTAATTAGAGACCAGATAGAGCCACCTGGTGATTAGAGACCAGATAGAGCCACCTGTGATAGAGACCAGTTAGCCACCTGTATTAGAGACCAGATAGCCACATGTGATTAGAGACCAGATAGAGCCAGGTGTGATTAGAGACCAGATAGAGCCACGTGTGATAGGAGACAGATAGAGCCACATGTGATTAAGACCAGATAGAGCCACCGTGTTATTAGAGCCCATAGATGCCCACTGTGATTAAGAGCCCAGATAGGCCCGTGTGATTAGAGACCAGAAGAGCCACCATGCATGGTTGTGACGGAAGAGAATCACCATGGTAAGAGAGTGAGCCACCTGTATTAGAAGGGACCCATTAGAGCCAGCCCACCGGTTTTAGAGTA
>JAACNH010004267.1:0-24815 GCA_019447015.1 Hymenochirus boettgeri | reverse complement strand
TAATAGTAGTCTGTATCTATGGAACTGGGGGCGTTTATATAGGTGTAATCGTAGTCTGTATCTATGGAACTGGGGGATCGGCATCAAAATGCGTCAGTGTGGCCCAACCCTCAGTAGGTTTCTTTTCTTCATTTCTAAAATGCCTTCAAAGTTGTAATCATTTTTTTAATATCCACCTTCATGTTAACAACATTTAACCAAGGCAGTTCTAAAAATGTAATGATAAACGCGGGACCCCAGGTGGCGGATTTAAAACTCAGGAGCCTGTAGGCCAAAAAGCTTAATGCCCTATCCACCCCTAACACAACACACCCCTAAACACACCCCATTTTCTCTTTTTTGGGAAGAAAATAGACTTTAAGGAAGGTGGATTAGTGGGGGGAGATTGAAATCGCCCCTTTCAAGCAATGCCCCCCAGGCGCGTGCCTAGTCTGTGCCTAATGGTAAATACAGGCCTGGTTGGGCCCATGACAATAAGTTTGGCTGCGCTGTTAATTTACAGCAACCAATGTTTATAGCTATTTACTGCAGTACAGCAGTTTGATAATTTCTGATTGGTTGCAGATTAAAAGAATGGTTTCATTTTGAAAAATACATTGGAAGCTTAATTGTACCACACAATATCCTGCTAAGCTGTATTATTAATATGTGTATGGAAGGCAAGTACGGTAATACGAAACCCCCCCCATGGCAATAAATGGTAACATAGAGTAACTAAGATATATATATCAGAAGGTGGGTTGTAACTGGGTGGGCTGCAGGGCCAGTCTCTGGACGGGATTTTAGCCCTGAATGCGGGACTCGGAATTTTGTCCCTGCAGGTCGGGGCAATCCCGTCAAAATAGGGTAGCCTGGCAACCCTAAAGGGGGGCATCATGCAATGGGAGATAATTAGTCCAGGAAGCATCTGCAGACTTTCTCAACATAGCAAAAGCTGTCGTTAATTATGTTGGAGTCAGTATGTCATAGTTATAATTGGTGGCAGTATGTCATTAGTTATATTGGTGGCTAGCTATGGTCTAGTGTCACATGACTCACTGAAAGGTACTGTATACTATAATACTTGAGTATAAACCGAGATTTTCAGGCTAAAAAAATAGCCTGGAAATCGAGTCTTGGTTATACTCGAGTCAAAGACTTACCTGCTCCGACGGCCAGCACGATCCACCTCCTCTGCTGATGACATCACTACTCAGCCCCGGGAAGTGATTGTCAGCCAGCAGAGGAAAGTGAGATATGCCGCCGGAGCTTAGAAGAGGATCCAGAGCAGCCTGCAGGGGAACATGTGGAGCAGGTAGGAGAAGGCAACTGTGGGGATTCAGAAGGGGGAAGGCCACGTAATTCCTGCAGTGGCTATTCCTTGCCACTGCAGATGTTTTGAAAACTACAACTCCCGAGCAACTAAGCATGCTGGGGATGCAGTTTCCAAATATCTGGAGTGCCAAGGGTGAGGCTTTAATTGCCTTTTAAATGGACAAGAATTACCATACAGTAATAGAAAACAGTATGGCTATTAATGTATGGGGCTTCTAATTTCATTTAAAGGGCAACTAAGCCTCTAAACAATAGAGTATCAGAAGGAGAATGTTATCTATTGTTATATATATCTCTGTATTGTTTGAGGATTAGTTCCCTTTAAACGGACAGCAGAATTTCCCATAGAGCAGTCCCATACAGTAATAACCATACTGATTTGGCCTGTTACTGTATGGGACTACTATATGGCAATTCTGCTGTCCATTTAAAGGGCAACCAAAGCCTCAACAAATACAGAATCAGAGGCAGCGATAGTATACATGTCGGTTTATACTCGAGTCAATCACTTTACTCCTTTTTGAGAGTAAAAGGGGTGTGTCTGGTTATACTCGGTCGGTTTTACTCAAGTTATATGCGCTATAATTAGGAAGTCATGTAACCTTTCTGTATATGTGGTATATAACTCCTTGGTGACTTCTGATATTCTAACATTCTTGAATTATCAATGTGGCAGTTATAAAGGTGGTGTTTGCAGCATGTTATAGAATACCATAAAATGATCACATCTGGGATTGATTATTTGGTCAAAATCATGTTCTTGGGATTTAGCAGAAATATCAGTGCTTGTGTGGTCTGCCTTTAAGTATAATTGTTTATTGTAATAGAAGATGAAGGCTGCGAACGCAGTAAGTAATTCTATACAAGTTAAAGGGCAGCCCACACCCAGCATTAAATCCAAAGATGGTTAAAAGGGCAAAAATACTAAAAAAAAAGATTATTTTAAATTGACCATTACTCGAAATTATAATTCTTCCAAACCACCACTATATTATTTTGTTTGTTGATCTGCCCCCTAATTTATTTAGATAGGCAGTCTAAAATATCTTAAATTTAAGCTGTCAATCAAGTGCGCTTGCTGTAATAAACTATTCTTCTGTGGAGCAATTTTGCTGTAGCTGGAATGTGACAGAGCTTAGACAGTTGGAATTGTATGCTGTGTGCAGCTTTGACAGGTTGTTTGTGGGGGAAGGTTCAGGTCAGATGGAAGTAGGAGTGGTTAAGGCTATGTATATGTGGAAAAATTTTGTTTTTAAATTGTCTGTTACGGAATAATAGTTTGCCCACTATTACTGTTTTTTGTTGATCTGCCAACTTTTCTTAGATATCTAATCTGAAGCATGATTTAGCTGTCAATCAAGTACCTTATCTACTTAACCTATGTATTAAATGGTATTTAATTTTTATATCTTATAATTGCTTGCACTTATTTACTCTTTATTTATTTGGCTTGAAAAAAGCCAAACTACAATTCTTTCTACTTCTTCTTCTTTTTTCTTCTGTTTATTCTTCCGCTTTTTTTTGGACTGTATCTCCTACCACAGTTTTTAAGCTAGAGACATGAAATCTAACAATCTTCAAATGTGGATATGTTCAAAAACAGTTTGTTTTCATGGTCATAAATACAAATGGTGATACCCCCAACCCCCCACACAGACACAGGTACACCCACCTACTGACCTACCTTTCGATTCCCATTGAAGCCATATTTAAAGGTAACTAAATCAAAAAAACTAATTTAGATTTATCCTCATAAAAGATAGTTTTATGGTTGTAAACATAAAAAAAGACATACCCCCTCAAAACCAGACCCAGGTACACACAACCTACTGATCTACTTATCCATTACTGTGGCAGCATACTTAAAGGGTAGTCAAAAAAGCGAATTTTGATCAATAATCAAAAAGTTTGTTTTAAACCCAAAGTTTGGGTTGTACCCAAGGGTATACACACCTACTGACCTACCCCTCATTACTGTTGCAGCTATACTTAAAGGGTAACTAAAGTAAAAAAAAACTATTTTGACCAATCATCAAAAAGTTTTTTTTTTAACCCCCAACCCGACACAGGTACACACACCTACTGATCCACTTACCATTACTATGGCAGCATACTTAAGGGTAACTAAAGTAAAAAAAAACACTTTTGACCAATCATCAAAACTAATTTTATTCAATAATCAAAAGTTTGTTTTTTTTAACTTCCAACCTGATCCAGGTACACCCACACCTACTGACCCACCCTTCCATTTCATGGCAGCCATATTTAAAGGGTAACTATAGTAAAAAAAAACACATTTTGACCAATCATCAAAAAAATTTGTATTATATCCCACACCTGATATGAATACACACACGCAACTGACCTACCTTTAATGCATGTTGACATATTTAACGGGTAAGTAAAAAACAACAATATCCTCTTCATTGGCATTATTAGTTTTAAAATCTGCAGCACAAACACACAAATTCCCTTCCAAAATGCAGTCTTTCAAGCCAAATTCAAAGTTTATACTTAAACTTTCCCTGTCTAGTTTTATAATGATTGCACCAAAGTGGTGCTTTATAAATAAAATTTACATACAGTACATACATACATACATTTGCTGTACTGGAAGGGTGTAACTGGATGGGTGAACATTGGAGAATTCCATCTCTCCAGTGCTAGATGAGTAATTTCCGAGCATGCTCAGTTTAAAAGAAGTCAGGTCTGAAGAAAGGAGAGTCAATTAGTGAGGGAGGTGGGATAACTGAACCTGAGGAAAAATAAGTACTGGGTTGAAGGCATACAGCAACACATACAACTCGAGTAAAGGCTACATACATGCATTTAATTATAGATGAAGCAAAGTAATTTTTTCAGTATACATACCCTTTAAAAGAGGGAGGGGGGATACTGCTCCCAAGCAAAACAGTTCTGAATTGAAGGCATGCAGAAACACACACACACTTTAGAGTAAGTGCTACTTACATATATTTATTTACAGCTTAAGATAAGGAAAAAGTCATTTTTAGATAGTGCCCGTTAAGCTCGAATGAGTCCCTGAGCAGGGCTGTCATTTAGGGCCCCTGGTTCTATATACTATTCTAGGGACTGTAATACTGAATCTGAGCCCTTATATTAATGGACGTGGCTGTTTGGCCGCATGGACATTAACTTCCTAAGTCTAGATTTAAAGGGCATGTCCACCCCCAAAACTATAATCCCCCCAACTACGGGCCCCACCATGTAGTGTAGTTTAATCCTTACCTCACATCCCAACTCCATCTGGTTCTCCTGTAGTCCCCCCCCAAAGTCCAAAACTGCCCACCAGGAGGCTAGCAGGTCCATATAGGACACGGCCTGCACCTGCCTCCCGGAGATTCCTGCCATGCTGCTGCATGCTGCACCCTTCCCTCCCTCCCTCCCTCTCCCTCCCATTCTACTATCCCCCCCCTAGCATTAAACCACCCCCTAATATTCTGCTCCCCCATGTCCCCGCCCCAACCGCATGTTTGTTTTTTTAAAAAGCTCCCCAAACTCTTACTTACCTCTCCGCTTTCCTCCGCTGCACTGAATGACCGGCAGCCGCGTCCGTGATTGGCTGCCGCTCAGCCAATCACAAGCGGACTGCCGCGTCCCGCCTCTGCTGTGCATTCTCGCAAGAGCAGCGGGCGCAGTGCGGCGGAGGATCGGGGAGGTAAGTAAGAGTTTGGGGGGCTTTTTAAAAAAACAAAACATGCGGTTGGGCTGGGGACATGGGGAGCATGATATTAAATTTTTATTTTAGGGTGGGACAAGCCTTTAAAACCTGCTAATTGAGGTTTCTTGACGTAGAGAGAGAGGAATAGAATTCCAGAGGATGGGAGCTACAGAGGAGAAAGGTTTAAGGTGAGAGGAAGCAGTATGTGTGTATATGTGTGGGGGGGTCAGTACATATAGTAATAGTAATTATATATAAGCAGGATATAAGGTAAGTAAATGAGACCCTGGTGCTACAAAATTTAGATAATACCAGTGCCTGGCTTGGAAAGGCTCTGAGAGGGGCCGAAACGTTGTCGATATGCATTTTGCACTATAAATACGTTTGAAATAGCCTGTGGGCATAGCGTTATATGGACGGTTATATACCGCACTCCTTCTCAGTCATCCGCCGGGGTGCTCCAGTAAAGAAAAGCAAATAGAAGAAAGGTACCGAGCACTCCACGGTCTGATCAACAGGTTTATTAAAAGAGCAAACAAACAGTAGGTCCGATACCTACGCGTTTCAACCCACAAGATCCCGGTACTACTTTTTAGTACTTTAGCAACCTAGGGACGCCTAGGATGAGGCGTTCTATTTATTGTATAGTTTATCTGTGTTTGGAGTTTTTTGCAGGGTATGTGTTTGTTTTTGGTCTATATTATGCACAATAAAGATAATATTTTTATATGATCGTTACTGGTTGGATGGTTTATTTAGTGCAATCCATTATCACCATCCTCGGATATTTTTGAGTGCCATAAGAGGTGCCCCTGTAGTTTATTCTGCAGGGTAGAGTGGGTTTCTGTGGTTTGGGATTTTCCAACCATTCCTTTTCCGTAGCAGTCTTTATTACCCATTGCACCACCACTTATTTAGTGGGTATGTGGCTTTTTGTAGGTTATTACACTAATACCCATATTAGGTATGATGTATTCAATTAGATCAACTGGACTTGAAGTTTAGTTCTTGAAGACATTTCTAGTTATCTCCGACTGGCTTTCTCAATTCAGAATGACTTGTACAGAATATGTGGCAATTATGTACCCTGGAAAATCTCAATTTATCGGTACTGTGTGTAACCAACTTAATGTTTATTTCATAGGGGAAATCTTTATTGTGTGCACCTGTATTACTTTACCCTCCTTAACAAAGCGCAAATCTGTGAAATACAAAATATATCTACACACACAACGATAAACAAATAATAGAAGGAAACACTGGGTGCTGGTAAAATTTTGAGATTTGGGGTGCTGAATACAGCCTTACCTTCTCTTTTAGTCTTTTTTTATAGCCTTTAGTTTAACTTTAATATAGGCTGCCAAATGTTTAAGGACATACTTGGCAATGATATATCGACCGATTCAGCAAATTCCATTGAAACAGCTGAAATATCGACAGTGGGAATGGGATGCAGTTTATCAAAAAAATTAAGATCCGTCAAGCGGAAGATTTTCCATCTACCCAATCTTACAGTCTCCATCTTCCAATGATTTCCCCATTTTCCATCTCCACTGCTTAAACAAAGCGCACTTTCCCATGCGAATAGCGACAAAGTCCGACGGACTTGTCAGACTACACGCCGGAGGAGCAGCGATCGGGTAAGTACCAAACCTTTTTCCTGGCTCCTACAGGAGGTAAGATACAGCTTCTTAACCTCCCATTTTTCAATAAACTGAATATTACAGATATACCATGACTGGATGATGAATATTACAGATTACCATGACCTGGATGGATGAATATACAAAACCGTGACCGATGGATGATGATCTTACGATATACCATGACCGGATGGATGAAATTACAGATACCATGACCTGGATGAATGAATATTACAGATATACCATGACACTGGATGGATGAATATTACAGATATACCATGACCTGGATGAATGAATATTACAGATATACCGTAACCTGGATGAAGAATAGTACAGATATACCATGACCTGGATGGATGAATATGATTACCAGAAGTATTATAACCATGACCTGGATGGAATGAATATTACAGATATACCATGACCTGGATGGATGAATATTACAGATATACTATGACCTGGATGGATAATATTACAGATTAAATTTTTTTTTTTGTTTTTGATAAACCTGCAGATTTGTGACCTGGATGGATGAATATTACAGATATACCATGACCTGGATGGAATACGAATATTACAGATATACCATGACCTGGATGGATGAATATTACAGATATACCTGACCTGGATGGATGAATATTACAGATATACCGTGACCTGGATGGATGAATATTACAAATAAGGGAATTATCAGTGACCTGGATGGATGAATATTACAGATATACCGACCTGATGAAGAATATACAGATATACACATGACCTGGATGGATGAATATTACAGATATACCATGAACTGTGATGGATGAATATTACAGATATACTGTGACCTGGATGGATTAATGATATACAGATATACCGTGACCTGGATGATGAATTTACAGATATACCGATACCTGGATGGATGAATATTACAGATATACCTGACCTGAGGATGAATATTACAGATATACCATGACCGGATGGATGAATATTACAGATATACTGTGACCTGATGGATGAATATTACAGATACACTGACCTGCTGAATGGATATTACAGATATCACCATGACCTGGATGAATGAATATTACAGATATACCATGACCGGTAATGAATGATGAATATTACAGATATACCATGACTGGATGAATATAAAAGATATACCATGACCTGGATGATATTACAGTATACCATGACCTGGAGGATAAATATTACAGATATACCATTGACCTGAATGAATATTACAAATATACCATGACCTGGATGAATGATATACAGATATACCATGACCTATGATGAGATGAATATTACAGATATACCATGACCTGGAGGATGAATATTAAGATATACCATGACCGTGGATATAAAGATGAAATTACAGATATACCATGACCTGGATAGATGAATATTACAGAATACCATGACTGGATGAATTACAGATACATACCTGTGATGAATATACAGATATACCAGACCTGGATGAATGAATATTACAGATATACCATGACCTGGATGATGAATATTACAGATATACCATGACCGATAGATGAATATACAGATATACCATGACCTGGATGAATGAATATTACAGATATACCATGACCTGGATAATGAATATTACAGATATACATAACACTGAAGTGAATATACAAGATATATACCATGACCTGGATGATGAATATTACAGATATACCATGACGGATGGATGAAATATTACAGATATACCATGACCTGGATGAATATTACAGATATACCATGACCTGGAGGGATGAATATTAAAGATATTACATTGACGGGATGAATATTACAAATATACCATGACCTGGATGAATGGATATACAGAGATTACAATGACCTAGAGGAATGAATATTACAGATTACCATGACCTGGATGGATGAAGTATAAATATCCATGACCTGGATAAATGAAATATACAGATATCCATGACTGGATGAATGAATATTACAGATAACCATGACCTGGATAGAATGATATTACAGATATACATGGACTGTGGGATGAATGAATATTACAGATATACCATGACCTGGATGATGAATATTACAGATATACCATGAACCGATGGATGAAATATTACAGAATATTACCATGACCTGGATGAATGAAATATTCCAGCTATATACCATGACCTGAGGATGAATATTACAGATATACCATGACCTGATGAATATTACATGATATACCATGACCTGGTGGATGAATATACAGATATACCATGACCTGGATGAATTTACACATGATTACCATGACCGGATGAATGGATATTACAGATATATCAGGACCTGATGATATGAATATACAGATATACCAGACCCTGGATGGATGAATATTACAGATACCATGACCGAGATGAATATTACAGATATACCTGACCTGGATGATGAATATACAGATATACCATGACCTGGATGAATGAATATTACAGATATCCATGACCGGATGAATATTACGATATACCATGACTGGATGAATAAACAGATTACCATGACCGGATGTGAATATTCAGATAACTGACCTGATGAATGAATATTACGATATACCATGACCGTGGATGAATATTAGATTATGACGTGAATATACAGAAAATACCCTGATTAATAGATACGACATGAGTTCGTATAGAATGAGATAACTAATTACAGATACATACCGATATTTCGTATCGACCTGGTGAATGAATATTAATTAGTACTATGATAAAGATATACCATGACCGGATAAATTCAGAATCTGACTGAATAATATCAGATACTAGGATATCATACCATGCCTGAGAATCAGATTATACAGAGATGAATATACAGATATACATGACCGGAATGAATGAATATACAGATAACCTGACCGGGGATTACAGAACATAGACCGAATGAATGAGAACTTTCACAAAACAGCTGAAGGCCTAACCCACGCTGTGACCAGTAAGGACAATACATTTTTAGGGCAGACCCTACCCTAGAAATCCTATGTGTGACTGTGACCCACCCCTAAGACAACTACAATTTCTCCTTTAGCAATTTGTTAAGATATTTAACCAACAGAGAAATGTGTCACTGAGCATTTGACAAGCAAAAGGATCCAATACAGGACAATGTCACAAGAGACAAATGTACAAGTCTGAATTCCAAAGCAAAAAAAACGGCTTAGGGCATCTAATCTAGATACTTAATTAGATTTTATTACATCATTTATAATTTCAATAACATTCATATACATAAAAAAATGTAGACTGAGTGGAAGTAACTATTCAAGCATAGGCTTTTGTTCAGTATAAATAAGCAGGGAGATTCAATAACGTTCCATCGTTTAAAATGGTGCTAATTTTGCCCCAACCAATCAGATCTTATTCAACATTGAAAGCTAACATCTATTGGTTGGGGCAAAATTAGCATCATTTTTAAACGATAAGAACTTTGATTGAATAACCCTGATAGTATAGTCTGGAATTTTTTAAAAATTTTCCAGTGGTATACATGTATTTACTGACTTTGCAGGTGGCTACAGCCAATTTTAACACGTTTGAACATTCTGCTATTGCATTTTTTTTTTCCTTTGTGGCTTTAAGCCATTGCCAAACAGTTTGATGTTATAAGGGGCATATTTTTAAAATACGGTAAATACAGATACTACCAAAAGCCACGCACCCTAGCAACATTTTTCAACCATAACCATTCTGATATAGATATTTTTATATAAAATGTGCGCATCAGGTGGTAAGGTTGTATAAAATGTGCACAATCAGGTGGTACGGTTTGTATAAAAATGTGCACAATCAGGTGGAAGGTGTATAAAATGTCACAATCAGGTGGTAAGGTTTGTATAAAAGTGCACAATCAGGTGGTAAGGTTGTATAAAATGTGCACAATCAGGTGGTAAGGTTTGTATAAATGTGCACAATCAGGTGGTAAGTTGGTATAAAAAGTGCACAATCAGGTGGTAAGTTGTTCTTTTTCAGCCTTGCCGTTAATAGGAAATATAGGTACAAACTGCGCAAATTACAGGGGCTGGGGAACATTACACCCGAATAATGCTTCTCCAAAAACGTTTACCCTCTCAGCAGCTTCTTCCCACTATTTAACTAAGAAGCACCACCCACACACGCCCAACTAGGCGAGGAAGAAACCCTCTGCCGGAATCTCTCTCTTATCGTCATTGCTAGTTGGAACGGAGGGCGTGAGCTTTGGCTAACAGGAACTCGGGCTGGTTGACGTTACAGGAGCCGGTGATCTAGGGAAAATTACGTGATGGAGTGAGGTGTTGGGGCGGTGACTGGGGATTCCCTCCGTCCATCACGAGAGTCCTGATTGTTCTGGTGAGAGAAGTTTCTGGATTGCGGGACCTAAGGGATATAGGGAGATACAATGTCTATGGGATCCATAGTAGGTGTTGGATTGTTGTATTGACGGGTGCAGGTATAAATAAACCAGGTTAGTGATGTTTAAAGGTCCAAACCCCCTAACAGAAATGTATATTAACAACCCCCCCCCCCATCAACATACCAACACCACAATATCCGAAAGGGAGCTTTAATGCCTGTGCTGTCGCCCCTTTCGTGGTTCTCAACAGATAGTGACATTGCATGAGAGTAAGCAAGCAGTTTTAAAGGGCAACTGTTGGTCTCCAAACAACTAGGGTTAAAGGGCATCTATAGTGAAAAAAATAATTGGGCCCATTGCAAAGTTTAAATTCATGTACTCTGTGCTGCCGTTATCCTATCTCTGTCCAGTGATCCTGTTTTTCCATGGTGTCAGATCTCTGTGCAGCACTCCCCGTTCCCCCTGCCCTCGTTTACCTCCTCCATGTCTCAACTCGGCTAAACCGACAAGCCTATATGGGCAGAGGTAGGAGTTAAAAGTTCAACATCCTAAAAAACACACCCACCACACGTGCCAATAGAAAGCAAGCTTTCCTGGAGACACGGATCTCTCGTGTCCGTGATAAAATACGTCTCTCTCTTGGACCCATCATACATAATCAGTGAAAGCTATCAAGAAGGGGGGTCAAGTGCAGCCTTATCTCAGCCTATCTCTGCAGTCAAAGCTACATCTCTCCCCCTCGGTAAGTTTGAAAGGATTTTCTGATTTCCCTGGTCCTGCATCGGCAGTGGAAGTAATGGATTTCCACATAGTAGTTAAAAACAAACAATGGGTTGGGGTGCAAATATTAAACACTCATTTATGAACTTTTAACCCAAATTTGAATCTGATCGACTTAAGACATCAAGTCTATAATGTCTTATGAATGTAGACATTGAAGTCCATGTGGCTGCTTTGCAGATTTCCAATGGGAAGTTCTAGCTGCTTCTAGAACTTCTAGCCCAGGATGTTGCCATGCCCGGGTCGAATGCGCTGTTACCCTATGGGTTGTTCCACTGCTGTTAAGTGTACGCTTGTCTAATGTTGCTGTTATCCATGACGATATTATAGCGGTTGATGGTTGCTGACCTTTTTTCTTTCCATGAAAAAGGATAAAACATTGCATCAGTCTTCTAAAGCTTTGTTTTTTTCCATATATATTTTTTAATGTATGGCCACATCCAGTAGGGATTCCCACTGATTCTGTATTGTCATTCATAAGTGTTGGAAGAATATTTCTTATTAATTGAAAATCAGAGATTATTTTAGGTAAAAAACTGATCATTGGTATTAATCCACTTTTTCTGTGTGAAATTGTAGAAATGGAGGGGAGGCTTTCAATGCTCTAAGTTCTGAAATTCTTCTTGCAGATGTTATTGCGACCAAAAGAGGGTTTTGCAAAGTTAAGTTTTTTAATATTTGAAGTTTCAATAGGTTCAAAGGCGTCCTTGTAGCGCTCTAAGTACAAGGGGCAGATCCAAGGTGGGACTCTGTTCTTTAGTTGGGGGGTTAATGTGTTTAACTGCTTTAAAGAACCTTATGAGTGAGGGTTCCGTGAAACCATTTTTGTCAGTAATAGAGATATAGCAGAGACTTGCCTTTTAGAGTAGATATACTCAATCTTTTCTGAACCCTGTTTGTAAGAACTCCAGAATTTTCTACTCTAGGTCTTTTTGCATAATGTTCTTTCTGTGCACCATTTCTTGAAAGGTTCCCAGGTTTTATAATATGATGGCGATGTGGAGGATTTGCGAGATGACATCAGAGTTTGAATTAGGTTGAGGATAATCCTCTACCCTTCCCATATTCTGCCTTTCAATTCCATGACACTAAAGACTAATTGTTTACTTGTGGATGGGTATTGTCCCTTGAGTAGTAGGTTGGGTATCTTTGGCAGTCTCATGGGAGTTGATATCGATAGACTCTGAACCAAGGGAACCAAGACCTCCTCGGCCACCATGGGGTTATCATGAACAGTAGCTTGGTCTTCCTCTATCTTTCTGAGAAACTCATGGGATTAGAGATATCGGAGGGAATATATATGCTAGATGGAATCCCACTTCGTTGAAAAAGCATTCGTGCACAGTGCTAGAGGGTCTGGTAGCCAGGAAAAGATTGTTTTCACTTTCTGTTGATTGGTCGCCATTAGAGCTATCTGGGGTGACCGAATACTTGAACTATGGTGTTGAAAACTTCTTGTTCAGTGACCATTCTAGGGGTTCGCAGTTGTTCTGCTTAGTCTGTTGCTTCGATGTTCAGGTGTGTCCCGGGATATGAATTGCTGAGATATCCTCTAGATTGGCTTCCGCCCATGCCAAATCTGTTCATCTGAACCCTAGTGTAGTGACTACTTTGTGGCCCCCCTGTTTTTATATAATAAACAACTGACATATTGTCCGACTGAATTGAACTGCGTTTTTTGTATCATGTATTTGAATGATATATAACGCCATCATTACGCCTTCATTTCCCTCGGTTTTGATGTTGTTTCTCCAGTACTGGTTCCATTTCCTTGTACTGACTGTCTTCGACATATGCTCCCCCATCCTGTTGGACTGGCATCCACAGTAATTGTGGTCCAATTGGAGTGCACTATATTGACGGTTTTGTAGCTCGTTTTGTCCAACCCCAATCCAATGTTTCTACTATATTTTTTGGTAGGATTTTTGTTAGATTTTGGCTTATTGGTATTTCCATTGTTCAGAAATTCTAACTGATTGGTCTTAGATGGTATTGAGCCCACTGTACCCCTCCATTGTTGATACCATTTTCCCTAGTACCTTTGACACACACATGCCTTTTATGTTGGAAATGTTGTGATCTGTTTGACATCTTTCATAATGTCCTCTTGTCTCTCTATGGAAGAGCAATTTGAAGTTTCCTGGTGTTGATATTTACTCCTAGGAACGTATCTCCTGAGTAGGAATCAAGATAGATTTGTTTATATTTATCATCCCCCTAGACTCTTAGAAGCTTTTGTGTTAGTTGAAGATGATGCATACACTGGATTTTGTTGTCCCCTTTCAGGATATTGTCTAGATACAAGAAATTTGTATTCCTGTTAATCTGAGTTGTGCCACTATGGGGGCTAAGACCTTTGTGAATGTGCGTGGGGATGACGCCAGACCAAATGGAAGACATTTGTATTGCAGGTGTTGACCCAATAGTAACATCTCAGATACTTCCGGTGACTTTGTGAATTAGAATATGGTGGTAAGCACTCTTTAGGTCTATTTTCACCATCCATTGATTTAAGGTGAATTTGGTTTGAGATACTCTTTAATGATTCCATCTTGATTTTTTTAATGACAGAAAGGAATTCACATATCGAAGATCCAGGATTGCTCTGAACTCTCCATCCTTTTTTCTCCTCAGAAAGAAGGTGAATAGGTTCTGATTTCCACTCTGAAACTCACTTTCTCTATTACATTTTGATCGGAGATCTTTGTATAACCTTTTGTAATTAGCCTTGCTTGTTTGTTTTTTGGAGTCTGATCCCGGACAAATTTTGTCTGTGGTAGGTGAAGAAACTCTATGATATATCCTTCTCTTACTACTTTTTTTCACCCACTCGTCTGACCTGGAGTTTTCCCATTCCGTCACACACTGAGAGAGCCTTCTCCCAATCTGTGACGGGGAAACTTTATGATTGTCTACACTCTTCCTCTTGTATTCTTAGTTCCTCGAAAGGATGATGTTAATTGTTCAGATTTCCATCTGTCTTTGTTGATATTGTCGCCCTGGCCTATATTGTCTGGCTTGACGAAATGACATTTCTGAATTATACGGGAAACTTCTTCCTGTCTTGGAAAGTGGTAAGGTTTTCTTATTCGAGTTCTTTATATACCTCATCCAGGGCTGAACCGAATAAAAGATTACCTCCAAATGGTAAGTTTGTTAATCCCTGGCTGATTGGTTATCCACTTTCCATTGACGTAACCAAACGCTTTTCTGCACTGTAGTCGGGCCCTGGACTTTGCACTGAGTAATTGAATCTATAATGAATTGGCTATAAATTCGTTAGTGAGTTTGATGTCTTGTAACATTTGGACAACTCTTCTCTGTGCGTCCCATTGTTGATCGCATCCTCTAACTCTCTGATCCATATTTTGTTAGCTCGGGCAAGACTAGTGATTGCAATTGCTGGTCTGATTGCTGCTCCTGATTTCGTATATGCCCTTTTAAGTGCCGCCTCCTCCTTTCTTTCCTAGCCATCTTCGCTATGGGTGTGTCGACTCTTGGAGGTTCGTCCCAGTTCTTCACATCCTCCTTTAACAAGGGGTAATTCTTTGACATATTTTGAGATATGTTAACTTTCTTTCAGGGTTAGCCATTCTTTTTTGTAAGTTCGAAATATGTTCATGTACATGAAAACATACATTGTCAACTACTTCTTCCGAAAAATAAGATCTTTGTATTGGTTTGAGGAAGTGACAGGAATTTGAAGAGACGTTTTCATTTTTCTGATTAGGTGATCTAAAGAAGATGATTCACATTCCCATTGATAATCTTCTGTATTCTCTTCATCTATTTCCTCTTCAGACATTGTTTGCAAGGTCGCTCTGTTTGGAATGGGTTGACGTTTTTCAATCCCATAGTCTTGAAACATGTCTGTCACCTTTTTGAGGGTTTATCTCTGATACTTTCAACACAATTTGGTCTAGAGGAGAATCAAAAAACTTTTTCATAGTAGATTGAATATCTTCCTGAGTCATGGATGATGATAAGGGATGCACAAATCCTCACATAACTTTTTCCCTGCATGGCCTTATTATCACATGTGCACATTCCCTGCTTCTGGATTTGCTCCTTGAAGCCTCTGGAGACTGGCAACGAGAAAAAAAACAAAAAAACGATTAGATACATCACTTTCCTCCAGATGGTTATTGACCTCTCACTCTTTAAGAACGCTCACCCCCTAGAAGCAGATCTAGATCTCTTAAAAGAGCTCATTGGACACTGCAAAAAAAAAAAAAAACCCCACAAAGTTCAAGTTGATGAAAACACTTTTGCATAAGTTGTAGTATGACCCTAGGGCAGGTACTTACAGCGACAGCAGCAGCTGTGATCTGTAACGCGTGGAGCGAACACAAGGACTGGTTGGCTCTGGAGGTAGAAAGGAAGCTAGAGCGAGAATGCCAGGTTCCAAATGGTTCAAACCTCCCCTGCCGCGGTAACGGCATCTAGTTAAAGGCGCAATGACGTCATCGCTGCACCGCGCTTACACATAAGCGACTTATACGGACGGGAACCGCGTGAATTCCCTACTGCATTACGCGGGCGTGATGGGACAGCCTTCTGAATGGGGGAGAGGAGAGAGACCCCCAGTCAGGCAAACGGAGGGAGCGATAGGAGCCTGTACAGGTACAGGAGAAAAAGACGTGAAGCAGAGGGGGAGGAGGAAACAATTTTATTGGCTGAGACAAAGGGGGCCTGTCACGGGTTTAAACAGAGAATTAACCCATTACTTCCACTGCCGATGCAGGACCAGGGAAATGCATTGAGGCAATACAGTTATCCTTTAATACTGGGAAAACAGGAAGTACCTGGGGAAAAATGGACAGTTGAGAAGGGAGCCTACTAAAACAGGCAGAGGCTGGTCACATGGCTGAAACAGGAAGAGTTTTAAGCAGGAAGTAATATTGCTGAATCTTTCCAGCAATAACTTCAAACAAATTTATATAGAGATGTGAATTAGGTTCAATTTAAAGTATGATGGAAGGCTTTTTATAGGACAAAGGTAAAAGAATCCAGTGCAAACTTCGGACTTTCCAAATATATAAGTAGTTTGGAAGAATTCGAGACCACAGTTACCTTTTTGGAAAGTATGTGTTCCAGACTGAACATCATTAAAGGAAAATAAAATCGAAAAGACAGCTTGACTTAAAGGAACTGTAAACCCACATAGCCAAGATTTTAAGCTTTGCCCTCGTTTGTATTATTCACAGGGAGGTGAAAACGCTTATTCTCACCTCCCTGTGAATATATTTTGCTCAGAGGACACTGGAACTTACCTTTGCTCCGCTCCGCTCGTAGCCGTCCTGCTCTAACAAGCACTGTCCCGACCATGCGCGCCAATACAAGAGATAGGGTGCACGATCGGGACAGAACAGCTGTTCTGTGCAGAGACGGCTGCGAGCGGAGCGGAGCGAAGGTAAGTTCCCCGTCCCCTGAGCAAAATATTATTTTACAGGGAGGTGAGAATAAGCGTTCTCACCTCCCTGTGAATAATACAAACGGAGGGCAAAGACTTAAATCTTGAGTTTACAGTTCCTTTAAGCTGTATACACAGTGGATTCACTGCAGGCAAACAAGCAGTCAACAGTGCACGAAGAAAACCATTGCGGATGATAATCACAGGTATGGCTGTTCAATCAGGTGTCATTCGATGTACACCACGTACATCGAATGTGCAATCGTTACCTGCTCGTTCGTCTGGTGCCAAATAGACCGTATGTGTACGGAGCTTTAGGTAATGCTCCACCTGTTTCCACTCTGCACATCTAAACCAATTATACCTGTCATGTACAAAAAAGATTTTTAGCTTTTCTCACCGACAAACTCAATTCTTTTTCTAATTGGCTCCCTGTAAAGACTATGATATTATTTATGAAGCTTAATCATATCACATGCTAAGTGTAAAATTAAATATTTATGTATAAATATAAATGATTGAAAACTAGAATAGATGAGAACATATATGCCTGTATCAGGCCTAGACTGATTATTCCACACAAATATATTGTAGTCATTAAAGGACTACTTCCACCCTCATAGGAACATCTTTTAGAAGAATGGCCTCTTTAAATATGTTGATATATCATACTTGTCCTATGAATTCATTACTGTATGCCTGCTATGCTCTGAATGCCTCATGGAAACTGAGCAATTTAGAAACCTGTACTGCACGTGGGCATGCTCAGAAGAGCAGATAGGGGATTACATTCAGTCATTGGCTGTGATGTCAGCTGTGAAATCCATAACTGACAGTTGCTAACTGGAAGAAACAGGGGAAACAGGACATTGTGCAGGATTTCAGATTAGACTTATATATTTCAGATTCATTTTGGGCTGGACTGCCCTTTATAGGGACATTCTCTTTCTGAAAAAGCTTTGCCAAAAACAAGAACTGTTCTTGAAAATTGGAGGCCGTAGTGAGAAATCCAGGCCAATGTTTTGATTGAAATATCATGCCAAATGATTGGGTCAAAATATCTGCCATGTCACCCGAATTGGCTCTCTCTCAGCAAATAGACAAATGCAGTGTTTCATCAAAACTTCAAGCTTATCTGACCCACAAGAGTGGCCAAAATGCACCCTCCACGGACAAATATCATGCCCAAGTGTGGTGCACAAAATGCTGGTTTTTGTCACCTTTTATGGTCCAGCCCTTTATAACTTCTTACTGGTCCAAAGTGCTAAATCTTATAACAGCCAAACTATCATAACCAGTACCACACAACCTGAAGCATGCATCCTCGGTCTCTTGGACCAAGATAACTGGAATAAAACAAATGCAACCCTGTACTATGCGTGCAAAACTATCCTTAAAGGGCATGTCCATCCCCTTAAACCAACTTTGGGGGTAAGGTAGGTAACCCCTACCCACCCCCAACCGCTGCAATATTTTATAAAAAGTCCCCTAATTCTACTTACACTGCATTCTCTCCCGCAGCGCCGAACCTTAGCGCGTCTGTGATTGGCTGACAGTCCACTTGAAACACCGCGGTGAGAGGGCTCTGTAATGTATGGATCGAGGGGGATTTTTTAAAAAATATTGTGGCAGTAAGGTCATGGCCACATGAGAGGACCTTTTTGG
Source organism: Hymenochirus boettgeri (assembly GCA_019447015.1). Classification (NCBI taxonomy): domain Eukaryota; kingdom Metazoa; phylum Chordata; class Amphibia; order Anura; family Pipidae; genus Hymenochirus; species Hymenochirus boettgeri. The sequence goes on along the minus strand of JAACNH010004267.1, from coordinate 6,001 downwards.
CTGCTCCATTGCACCTCGGCATTCAGCCAAAATTAAAGGGCCACTTCACATGTGTTTGCTTCCCTAGTCCAAAAGGTCCCAGTCATCCCTGCTTAGAAATTAGAATTGGCACCTAGAGGGAATTGAACAGCATCACATGTCAGGAATCCGGATATGAAACCTCCAGTTATTGAGATAAATTTTCCAAATAATAAGAGACTTTTGATAGCAGTTCTATTGGTCCATTGGGTGTTCTTTCAGGGGTGAGGACCTATCATTTTGATGAAGGGGGATTTTTAAACATTAGTTATCTGATTGATAGAAGGGAATGCTCTGAAAATACAAATTTGATTTCCCCCCCCCATTTGTCACTTTTAGGCTATGCAAATTCACCGCGGACACCTCTGAAAGTAAATCCTATTGACTACACTTGGGCTGCTTCAAAAGGATAATATAATGAAATTTTACTGTTGACAAATCGTATGGACTATTGTGTGAAGAGATATTGATTCTAGTTACTCAGGTTAACTCCAACTAAGGATCATATTCATATTACAGTTGCACTGTGTCATAACTTATGTGTAGAGCTGTAGACATCAATCAGCCATTTATATAAGTAGCCCCCACTTTAATGCCACTAATGTTTGTCTGTCTATGTAGATGGTATGAATTCCATTAAACTTGCTGTGCCTGGCCACAAGCTTATGGTTACAGATCCTTTAAGAGTTCAGAACCATCATTTCCTGTGATTCTTGTTACCGTATGTAAATGCGTTAGCATAGTGTGCAATAGCTTTACTAAAGGGTTAATTAATATATATTATATTGAATTTAAGTTGATGTTATACTGGTACCAGGACAATGAGCATTAAGGGGACACGCATCTACTGTATTTGTGCCGTTGTGGCTTTATAACTTTCTTCACCACTTGTCTCTAAACTATGAACATTACTTTTCATGTCTGCATGGGCTCCTATTAAAATAATCCACCTGTTCAGCAAGTTTCTTGTGGGAGAGAATAAGGCTAAGTACACCAAAATGGATATTTTGACTTGATCCACTAGAGGCCACAATAGTTAGCTAACAGTCAAAAATGCCATCTGCCACGGTAACATTCAGACAATTCAGGAGCCCATCTAGCTTTTTTACTTATCCAGTTCCATATATAATAGACTACTATTACATCTATATAAAACGCCCCCAGTTCCATAGATACAGACTACTATTACACTATATAAAACGCCCCCAGTTCCATATATAGAATACAGTTAATCTATATAAACGCCCCCAGTTCCATAGATACAGACTACTATTACATCTATATAACGCCCCCAGTTCCATAGATACAGACTACTATTACATCTATATAAACGCCCCAGTTCATATATATAGACTACTATTACATCTATATAAACGCCCCCAGTTCCATAGATACAGACTACTATTACATCTATATAAACGCCCCCAGTTCCATATAATAGAATACAGTTACATCTATATAAACGCCCCCCAGTTCCATAGATACAGACTACTATACATCTATATAAACGCCCCCAGTTCCATAGATAAGACTACTATTACATCATATAAACGCCCCCAGTTCCATATATATAGACTACTATTACATCTATATAAACGCCCCAGTTCCATAGATACAGACTACTATTACATCTATATAAACGCCCCAGTTCATATATAGATACAGTTACATCTATATAAACGCCCCCCAGTTCCATAGATACAGACTACTATTACATCTATATAACGCCCCAGTTCCATATAAGACTACAGTTACATCTATATAAACGCCCCCAGTTCCATAGATACAGACTACTATTACATCTATATAAAACGCCCAGTTCCATATATAGACTACAGTTACATCTTATAAACGCCCCCAGTCCATAGATACAGACTACTATACATCTATATAAACGCCCCCAGTTCCATATATAGAATACAGTTACATCTATATAAACGCCCCCCCCAGTTCCATAGATACAGACTACTATTACATCTATATAAACGCCCCCAGTTCCATAGATACAGATACTATTACATCTATATAAACGCCCCAGTTCCATATATAAGACTACTATTACATCTATATAACGCCCAGTCCATAGTACAGACTACTATTACATCTTATAAACGCCCCAGTTCCATATATAGAATAGTTACATCTATATAAACGCCCCAGTTCCATAGATACAGACTACTATTACATCTATATAAACGCCCCCAGTTCCAAGATACAGACTACTATTACCTATTAAACGCCCACCAGTTCCAGATATATAGACTACTATTACATCTATATAACGCCCCCAGTTCCATAGATACAGACACTATTACATCTATATAAACGCCCCCAGTTCCATATATAGAATACAGTTACATCTATATAAAACGCCCCAGTTCCATAGATACAGACTACTATTACATCTATATAACGCCCCCAGTTCCATATATAGACTACAGTACATCTCTATAAAACGCCCCCAGTTCCATAGATACAGACTACTATTACATCTATATAAATGCCCCAGTTCCATATATAGACTAAAGTACATCTATATAAAAGCCCCCAGTTCCATAGATACAGACTACTATTACATCTATATAAACGCCCCCAGTTCCATATATAGACTACAGTTACATCTATAAAACGCCCCCAGTTCCATAGATACAGACTACTATTACATCTATAAAACGCCCAGTTCCATATATAGACTACAGTTACATCTATATAAACCCCAGTTCCATAGATACAGACTATATTACATCATAATAAACACCACCCAGTTCCATATATGACTACAGTTACATCTATAAAATGCCCCCAGTTCCATAGATACAGACTACAGTTAAATCTATATAAATGCCCCCAGTTCCATAGATACAGACTACTATTACATCTATGTAAATGCCCCCAGTTCCATAGATACAGACTACTATTACATCTATGTAAATGCCCCCAGTTCCATAGATACAGACTACAGTTACATCTATATAAACGCCCCCAGTTCTATAGATACAGACTACAGTTAATCTCTATATAATGCCCCCAGTTCTATTGATACAGATACAGTACATTATATAAACCCCCCAGTTACATAGATACAGACTACTATTACATCTATATAAACACCCCCAGTTCCTAGATACAGGCTATTAAACTATATAAATGCCCCCAGTTACAAGATACAAACTACATTACACCTATATAAATGCCCCCAGTTCCATAGATACAGACTCATTAACATCTAATAAAACGCCCCAGTTCCATAGATACAGTCTACTATTACATCTATATAAACGCCCCCAGTTCCATAGATAGACTACATACATCTATATAAATGCCCCCATTTCCAATGAAACAGACTACATTACATCTATATAAATGCCCCCATTCCATAGATACAGCTACGATTACACCTATATAAACCCCCAGTTCATAGATACAGATAGTATTACACCTATATAAACGCCCCCCGTTCCATAGTACAGACTACAGTTAACATCTATATAAACGCCCCAGTTCCATAGATAGACTACAGTTACATCTATATAAAGCCCCCATTTCCAATGAAACAGACTACAATACTCTATATAAATGCCCCCAGTTCCATAGATACAGGCTACGATTACACCTATATAAACGCCCCCAGTTCCATAGATACAGACTAGTATTACACCTATATAAAGCCCCCAGATACATAGATTCAGACTACTATTACATCTATATAAATGCCCCCAGTTACATAGATACAGACTACTATTACATCTATATAAATGCCCCCAGTTACATAGATACAGACTAGTATTACACCTATATAAATGCCCCAGATAACATAGATTCAGACTACTATAATTTATATAAATGCCCCCAGTTACATAGATACAGACACTATTACATCTATATAAATGCCCCCAGTTACATAGATACAGACTAGTATTACACCTATATAAAGCCCCCAGTTGCATAGATACAAACTACTATTACATCTATATAAATGCCCCCAGTTGCATAGATACAAACTACTATTACATCTATATAAATGCCCCCAGTTGCATAGATACAAACTACTATTACATCTATATAAATGCCCCCAGTTCCATAGATACAGACTACGATTACACCTATATAAACGCCGCCAGTTCCATAGATACAGACTACTATTACATCAATATAAACTCCCCCAGTTCCAAAGACACAGACTACTATTACATCTATATAAATGCCCCCAGTTTCATAGATACAGACTAGTATTACATCTATATAATGCCCCTGTTCCATAGGTACAGACTACAATTACATCTATTAAATGCCCCCAGTTCCATAGATACGAATACGATTACACCTATATAAACCCCCCAGTTCCATAGATACAGACTAATTACATCAATATAAACTCCCCCAGTTCCAAAGACACAGACTACTATTACATCTATATAAATGCCCCCAGTTCCATAGATAAAGACTACTATTACATCAATATAAATGCCCCCAGTTCCGTAGATAAAGACTACTATTACATCAATCTAAACTCCCCTAGTTCCATAGATACAGACTACCCATTACATCTATATAAATGCCCCCGTTCCATAGATAAGGCTACTATTACATCAATCTAAAACTCCCCTAGTTCCATAGATACAGACTACTATTACATCTATATAAATGCCCCCAGTTCCATAGATACAGACTACTATTACATCTATATAAATGCCCCTGTTCCATGATACAGACCACTATTACATAATATAAACTTCCCCAGTTCCATAGATACAGACTACTATTACATCTATATAAACGCCCCAGTTCCATATATAGACTACAGTTACATCTATATAAATGCCCCCAGTTCCATAGATACAGACTACAGTTAAATCTATATAAATTCCCCCAGTTCCATAGATACAGACTACTATTACATCTATGTAAATGCCCCAGTTCCATAGATACAGACTACTATTACATCTATGTAAATGCCCCCAGTTCCATAGATACAGACTACTATTACATCTATGTAAATGCCCCCAGTTCCATAGATACAGACTACAGTTACATCTATATAAACGCCCCCAGTTCTATAGATACAGACTACAGTTACATCTATATAAATGCCCCCAGTTCTTGATACAGACTACAGTTACATTATATAAACGCCCCCAGTTACATAGATACAGACTACTATTACATCTATATAAACACCCCCAGTTCCCTAGATACAGGCTATTACAACTATATAAATGCCCCCAGTTACAAAGTACAAACTACCATTACACCTTATTAAATGCCCCCAGTTCCATAGATACAGACTACAGTTAACATCTATATAAACGCCCCAGTTCCATAGATACAGTCTACTATACATCTATATAACGCCCCCAGTTCCATAGATAGACTACAGTTACATCTATAAATGCCCCATTTCCAATGAAACAGACTACAATTACATACTATATAAAATGCCCCCAGTTTCCATAGATAACAGGCTACGATTACACCTATATAAATGCCCCCCAGTTCCATAGATACGACTAGTATTACACCTATATAAACGCCCCAAGTTCCATAGATACAGACTACAGTTAACATCTATATCAAACGCCCCAGTTCCATAGATAGACTACAGTTACATCTAATAAATGCCCCCATTTCCAATGAAACAGACTACAATTACATCTATATAAATGCCCCACGTTCATAGTATACAGGCTACGATTACACCTATATAAACGCCCCCAGTTCCATAGATACAGACTTAGTATTACACCTATATAAATGCCCCCAGATACATAGATTCAGAATTACTATTACATCTATATATAAATGCCCCCAGTTTACATAGATAACAGACTACTAATTACATCTATATAAATGCCCCCCAGTTATAGATACAGACTAGTATTACCTATATAAATGCCCCCAGTTACATAGATTCAGACTACTATTACATCTTATAAATGCCCCCAGTTACATAGATAAGAACTAACTATTACATCGATCTAAATGC
>JAACNH010004266.1:0-24817 GCA_019447015.1 Hymenochirus boettgeri | reverse complement strand
TCCATATAGTGAAAGGACTATCTACATTGTGTTTCCATATAGTGAAAGGACTGTCTACATTGTGTTTCTATATAGTGGAGGGACTGTCTACTCAGAGTTTCCATATAATGAAAGGACTGTCTACATTGTGTTTCCATATAGTGAAAGAACTGTGTACATTGTGTTTCCATATCAGTGAAAGGACTATCTACATTGTGTTTCCATATAGTGAAAAGACTGCTCCATTGTGTTTTTCCATATAGTGAAAGGACTGTCTACATTGTGTTTCCATTAGTGAAAGGACAATCTACATTGTGTTTTCCTTATATTGGAGGGACTGTCTACAGTATACTGTCTTTCCATATAGTGGAGGGATTGTCTACACTACAGTACACTGTGTTTCCATATAGTGGAAGGACTGTCTACATTGTGTTTCCATATAGTGAAAGGACTGTCTACATTGTGTTTCCATATAGTGGAGAGACTGTCTACAGCATACTGTCTTTCCATATAGTGGAGGGACTTGTTTACACTAAGTACACTGTGTTTCCATATAGTGGAAGGACTTCTACACGTGTTTCCATACAGAGGAGGGCCTGTCTACAGTACACTGTGTGTTTCCATATTGGAGGGACTGTCTACACTACAGTACACTGTGTTTCATATAGTGAAGGACTGTCTACATTGTGTTTCCATATAGTGAGAGACAGTCTACAGCATACTGTCTTTCCATATAGTGGAGGGACTTGTTACTACAGTACACTGTGTTTCCATATAGTGGAAGAACTGTCTACATAGTGTTTCCATACAGAGGAGGGGCTGTCTACAGTACACTGTGTTTCCATATAGTGGAGGGACTTGTCTACACTACAGTACACTGTGTTTCCATATAGTGGAAGGACTGTCTACATTGTGTTTCCATATAGTGGAGAGACAGTCTACAGCTACTGTCTTTCCATATAGTGGAGGGACTTGTTAACACTACAGTACACTGTGTTTCCATGTGTGGAAGGACTGTCACACAGTGTTTCCATACAGAGGAGGGGCTGTCTACAGTACACTGTGTTTCCATATAGTGGAAGGACTGTCACATTGTGTTTCCATAGAGTGAAGGACTGTCTACATTGTGTTTCCATATAGTAGAAGGACTGTCTCCAGTGTTTCCATACAGTGCAGGGGCTGTCTACAGTATACTGTGTTCCATATAGTGGAGGGACTTGTCTACACTCAGTACACTGTGTTTCCATATAGTGGAAGGACTGTCTCCATTGTGTTTCCATATAGTGAAAGGACTGTCACAATTGTGTTTCCATATAGTAGAAGGACTGTCTACAGTGTTTCCATACAGTGGAGGGGCCGTCTACAGTATACTGTCTTTCCATATAGTGGAGGACTTGTCTACACTACAGTACACTGTGTTTCCATATAGTGGAGGGACTTGTCTACACTACAGTACACTTGTGTTTCCATATGAAGGACTGCCTACTTGTGTTTCCATATAGTAAGGACTGTCTACATTGTGTTTCCATATAGTAGAAGGACTGTCTACAGTGTTTCCATACAGTGGAGGGGCCGTCTACAGTTACTGTCTTTCCATATAGTGGAGGGACTTGTCTACACTACAGTATACTGTCTTTCCATATAGTGGAGGACTTGTCTACACTACAGTACACTGTGTTTCCATATAGTGGAAGGACTGTCTACATGTGTTTCCATATAGTGAAAGGACGTCTACATTGTGTTTCCATATAGTAAGGACTGCTACACAGTGTTTCCATACAGTGGAGGGGCTGTCTACCACAGTACACTGGTTTCCATATAGTGGAAGGACTGTCTACACAGTGTTTCCATACAGTAGAGGGGCTTTCTACAGTACACTGTGTTTCCATATAGTGGAGGACTGTCTACACTACAGTACACTGTGTTTTCCATATAGTGGAGGGACTGTCTACACTCTACAGGTTTCCATATAGTGGAGGGACTGTCTCAGTACAATGTGTTTCCATATAGTGGAGGACTGTCTACAGTGTTTCCATTCAGTGAAGACTGTCTACTTGTACTAGACAAACAAGGGAAAATGCACTCTGTCCCAACAGGTGGTGGTGCAGACACCTCTAAAGTCCTCCCTTAGGAACCATAAGTGCGACCTTGGTTTCATCTTTACTTGTCTACATTGTGTTCCATATATGGAGGGACTGTCTACAGCATACTGTCTTTCCATATAGTGGAGGGACTTATCTACACTACAGTACACTGTGTTTCCATATAGTGGAAGGACTGCTACACAGTGTTTCCATATAGTGGAGGGACTGTCTACAGTACACTGTCTTTCCATATAGTGGAGGGACTTGTCTACACTACAGTACACTGTCTTTCCATATAGTGGAAGGACTGTCTACATTGTGTTTCCATATAGTGAAAGGACTGTCTACATTGTGTTTCCATATAGTAGAAGGACTGTATACACAGTGTTTCCATACGTGGAGGGGCTGTCTACAGTACACTGTGTTCCATATAGTGGAGGGACTGTCTCACTCTACAGGGTTTCCATATATGTGAGGGACTGTCTACAGTACAATGTGTTTCCATATAGTGGAGGAACTGTCTACAGTGTTTCCATTCAGTGAAAGGACTGTCTACATTGTACTAGAACAAACAAGGGAAAATGCACTCTGTCCCAACAGGTGGGTGCAGACACCTCTAAAGTCCTCCCTTAGGAACCATAAGTGCGACCCTAGGTTTCATCTTTACTTGTCTACATTGTGTTTCCATATAGTGGAGGGACTGTCTACTTGGTTTCCGTATAGTGGAGGGACGATCTACAGTAAATGTATTTCCATATATTGGAGGGGCTGTCTACAGTTTTCCATATACAGTAGTGAAAGGACTGTCTACACTGTTTCCATATAGTGGAGGGACTGTCTATTGTGTTTCTGTATAGTGGAGGGACTGTCTATCCAATGTTTGGGTGACTGTTCCAGTGTTCATAGTTTTGTAGTTCTGGCCAGCTATGGTTGGGATAAACACCTGAAATAGCTAGGACCAATGCAAAATTTATGCCTCACATAATTCATTAAATGGAGTTGGAAGAAAAAAAATCAGTGCATTAATCAGGTGTGTAACAAGAAAAAATGGAGCCCCTTCTTGTGTTCTGTATGGTGCTGCTATATCTTTTGTTCTGTGTGTGTCTTGTATCTGACCTGAGGGGGGAGGGTATAATGTAGTGTCCCGGTGTGGTCTGGTCGCACCCACTGATAACTTGGTGGCTATAGCCCTGAAAGCATAACAAAAATAGTCACATAATGTCTAAGAAATGACTGCTACGCTGAATTTAAAAATCTTACATCTCCCTCTAGTGGTCATTTTCAATAATGCAGAACATTATTAATGCCGTTTAGTACTTTTACATGTATGTTATGTATATGTTTTTTATATAGCTCCACTAGGGACACAGCGCTGTACAATATAGAAATCAAAAAGTCTACAAGGGGGACAGTAAATAAATACATTAATAAGTATGAACATCACTAAATACAAGTGCTTAAACATGTAACATGAGGAAAGAAGTCCCTGCCCCTAGAGCTTACAATCTACTTAGGTGGGTAACATACAGATATATAGGAAAGGATGGAAGTGCTAAAGTATAACTGGTGCAGTATCAACAGTCCTATGTTGTGCTGTGATCAGAGAGATGCTTGACAGGTTAGATTTAAACTTGTTTACTGAGGTTTCTTGACGTAGAGAGAGGGGAATAGAATTCCAGAGGATGGGGCCAAAGAGAAAAAGGTTTAAGGCGAGAGGAGGCAGTGTGATGGGGGGTCTATATAAGAGATGTTTTGTAATGAGCGGAGGGTACGGGTAGGGACACAAGAGAAAAAATGGGGACACAAGAGAAGAAATATAAGAAGGAGCAGAGAGTGAAGGGATTTAAATGTTAAAAAAAGGAATTTGTATATAATGCGTTGTTTAATGAGGATGTGCGGCATAGAGAGATTTATGCGTGCGGCAGTGTTAAGCATGGACTGAAGAGGAAAAAGGTAAAAAGCAGGAAGACCAGAAAGCAGCTACAAAATGCAGACGTGATAGGATGAGAGCATGATAAGCTAACAGTAGTTGGAAGAGAAAGGAATCTACAGATCTTCGCAATGTTACGAAGAAAAAAGCGACAGTTTTTAACAACAAAGTTAATGTAACTGGAAAAGGAGAAGAGGGTCAATAATAACCCCTAAGCAATGTGCCAACTGAATAGGGTAAATGGGGGTGTTGTCCAGAGAAATGGAAAAAGGTGGGATAGAGCAGGTTTAGGTGGGAAAATTATTGTTTCAGTTTTAATCAGGTTTAGTTTGAGGCATCGGGGTGCCATCCATGAGAAGACAGCACAGAGACAGTCAGAGATGCGTGATTGTGTTTCAGGACTAAGTGTGGGGGGTGAAAAATATATTTGCGGATCATAGCATACAGATAGTAGTTAAAAAACTAACAGGGAGATTCAATAAAAGTTCTTATTGTTTAAATGGTGCTAATTTTGCCCCAACCAATCAGATGTTATTTACATTTGAAAGCTAAGATCTCATTGGTTGGGGCAAAATTAGCACCATTTTAAACAATAGAACTTTTATTGAATAACCCTGCAAACGATCTGATCACTCTTTCCAGGGAAATGGTATCGAGGGAGAACAACAGGGGTCCAAGAACAGAGCCCTGTGGAACCCCAATATTAAAGGAACCGAGAGGATGTTTTATTATCATATGAACACTAGGTCTGTTCGAGAATCTGATGGAATCACTTTATATATAGCCTATGGTCTTTTTCATACCACCTCACTGGGTCTGCAGGATGCTTGCTGCTTACACTCATACACATTATAGAGGAGTATATCATGTATAGCTACTATTGCCATAATTGTTAATATGACTGATGTGTATACTGTGTTTCAATTTGACTTAGTAGCATTATATATATATAGATAGCATAAGCCTGTTACCCCTTACTCTAGTGATATAGGTAGTTCTTTCGCCTATGTACCCACTGCTACCCCGTGTTCAGTTATACTACATATATTTGCTGTGTTTTATATTTATATTTATAGTATATAGGCTGTGATCCCTCTTGATATTTATGCATTAGCACTATAGACAATTTTTTGTTATCTTGTACTGTGCCATTTGAATATTTACACCATCTGAAGACAAAGACCATGTCTTCTTGGATTGTTTTCTTGGATAATTCATGCTGGCTGGAACACAAACAGCAGGGTAACAAGCATTTCTTACCATTGACTTCTAATTGGTGTACAACATCTATATAGAATGGGGCATAAAGACAGTAAATAGTGAGGTCAGGAGGCGTGGCTAATAGGTGCACACGCTTGTATGTCTCTATAGGAGTTGTACTGGCAACAACATGGAAACCTTATTAGTCATAGAATCTAATTCTACTTGCATGTTTTACGTAAATGCAACTTATTAGAGAAGTATCTTACAATGTATAGGGGTTCTGGGGAGAAAAGCTTTCATATTTGGATTAAAACGTTTGGTTCCTTTAACTAAAAAATCTTATCATTAATAAAATAATAATAAAATCTTTTCATTTACCTGTAGAACAAATTATATGTTTTCTTTTACATTACGCAAACTTACAGTGATAGCATTGTGAGAGCTGTATGTCCACCCTAAAATGTATTTTTTTTATATCCTGCTCCCCCATGTCCCCCAGCCCCAACCGGGTATTTTTATATTCAGAAAGCCCCCCAACTCTTACTTACCTCTCCTCTTTCCCCCGCTGCGCTCCCGGCCTTCTGCTTGCAAAATGCAAGCAGAGGGGCGGGACCGGCAGTCGCTTCCGTGATTGACTGCCGCTCAGCACATCATGGAGGTAAGTAAGAGTTTGGGGGGCTTTCTGAATATAAAAATACCCGGTTGGGGCTGGGGGACATGGGGGAGCAGGAATTAAAGGGGATTTACACTAGGGGGAGGGATAGTAAGAACGGAGAAGGAGGAGAGAGGGTGAGGGAGGGGAGAAGGGCTGCAGTACGCATGGCAGAATTCTCCCGAGGCCAGGTAGCAGGCACCCTATATGGACTCTGCTAGCCCTGTCGTCAGTTTTTGGACTTTGAGGGGGACTACAGGAGAACCAGATGGAGCTGGGATGTGGTAAGGATTACACTACACTACATGTTGGGCCAGTAGTTGGGGGATTATAGTTTTTAGGGGTGGACATGCCCTTTAAAATCATCTGCTAAAATGCACAAATGCTGCACTGTCATGGTGGCTATACACGTGTCAGAAAATGCTTGATTGGTTTTGACAAAGGAGGACAATATAGGATAATTTGCCTATTTATAGAAAAGTGGTGGTACATCTACTTCCCTTATCTATACCCAACCCATCTTTATAACACCATCATTTTCCTGTGACAATGATACAGTTCCTCACAATAAGACCAAGGTTAAAAATATATTTTCCTCCAACTATTGTAAGAATATTCTGCAAGTACTCCAATACTGGCATGTCATTAACACTACTGGTACCAGAGGTTGTAATTACTAGAATTACTGGGCCCCTCAGACGCGGCCCCTATATGTGCTCCCCCACAGTTGTTTTCTGGGAGGAGGCTATATCTGTCATAGGAAAAATAAGAAGATCAGGGAAAATCGGAGACTCCCACGACTCCCGGGAGGGGTAGGATACCTGTATTCCCTGATATGCTTCTGTCTACTGGCTAATGAACTCTGACCCACTCCAGGCCTTTTGTCATTTATATACTAACCTCATTTTCACTATCTTGTAAAAATCAGCAGTGAAATGCTAAACTACATGAGAGGGGAATTGTTTATGTTTCTAGGTCCAGTCACATGAAACCCAAGCTGCCAAATGCTTCCTGGGATAACACCACAGCAACCACAAAGCAAGGGATTGTCACTGCCATTGAAGGCTATTGTTGTGATAATAACACGTGCAATAGTTGTTACCCTGATTAATATCATTGCTCCTTACTAGGAGATACAAGGATAGATCATTGCTGTCATTTCAAACTGTTCCTGTTTCCTTGGCTTTTCAGAGGCAGGTATGATCAGATTATTCTGATAGGATTAGTCTAGGTACACCAAGTACCAATAAAGCCCTGATACCGTTGGCAGCGTGTATCGGGCTTTATCGGTACGTGTGTTTACCTTGCTTTTCCAAATGACGCACGTTCGCTCGCCCGCCCAACGTTCGGGAACGTTTGCGGTAGACTCTATATAGGGGAGTCTGCCTCAACAGAGGGAACACACAGTCCGAGCTTTCTCCTATAGGCTTTGTGTATGCAGATCTCTGCAAGATCCTGTCTGTCTCTTTCAAAAATCTTTTAAGTGTGTACCAAGCTTTACCATTTCTTTGGATATTGGGCACAATAAATCATAATAAATATTTGGAAAGATCAGTAAAACTAGAAAGAGAAAGTTTAAGTATAAACTTTGAATTTGGCTTGAAAACTGCATTTAGAAGGGAATGTGTGTGTTTGTGCTGCAGATTTTAAACTCAATAATGCCAATGATGAGGACATTGTTCTTTTTTACTTACCATTTAAATAGGATTGCCCACATAAATGAATGGTACCCTCAATTGGTGTATGTACCTGTGTCAGGTTGGAAGTTAAAAAAAACTAACTTTTTGAATATTGATAAAATTTTATTTAAAATTAGTTTTTTGACTTTAGTACCCTTTAAGTATGGCTGCCCCAGTAATGGATAAGTAAATCAGTAGGTGTGTGTACCTGGTCAGGTTGGGGTTAAAGGGCATGTCCACCCCAAAATTTAACTTTTGATATGTGGTAGGGCATGCTCCCCCAGCCCCAACCGCATTAATAATTGTTAGAAAGTCCCCGATTCTTACTTACCTTGCCCTCTCTCCTCCGCTGTGCAGTGTTCAGGCCCTCTGCTTGCATGGAATTGAAAGCAGGGGGTGGGACCGGCAGCCGTGTCCGTGATTAGCTAGAGGCAGGGAGGCTGCACTGAGCATGCCTCAACCTTTATGAGTTGAGGAAGTCTCAGGCCAGCATGAGTCACACACTGCTCCTACACAGCAGTTTCCTGGACTTTGGAGGGGCAACAGGGGAACTATTTTGAGCAGGAATTAAGGTAGGATTGTTTTAAACTACTGATGTGGCCAGTAAGGGTTAAATTTGTTTGGGGGTGGACATGCCCTTTAAAAAAAACTTTTTTGAGGATTGGCAAAAAAATTTTTTTAAATTTAGTTCCTCTTTAGGTAGGGTGCAACTGTGGAGGGGTAGGTCAGTAGGTGTATGTACCTTTGACACGTGGAGTTAAAAAAAAAAAACTTCTTGATGATTGGTCAAAATTAGTTTTTTTGACTTTAGTTACCTTAAGTATGGCTGACATAGTAACGATAAGCAGATCAGTAGGTGTGTGTAGCTGGTCTGGTTGAGGGGTATGTCTTTTTTTGTTTTTACAACCATAATCTTTTATTGAGAATACATCAAAATTAGTTTTTTTTGCTTTAGTTACCCTTTAAGTATGGCTACCACATTAATGGATATAGATCAATAGGTGTGTGTACCTGGGTCTGGTTGAGGGGTATGTCATTTTTGTGTTTACAACCATAAAACTATCTTTTATGAGGAAAAATCTAAATGAGTTTTTTTGACATTATTTACCCTTTAAGTATAGTTACCAAAGGAATAAAGGTAGGTCAGTAGGTGTGTGTACACGTTGAGTGTGGGGTATATGTTTTTGCATGTATGACCATATAACTACTTTTATTGATGATTGATCAAATTCGTTTTTTGACTATAGTTACCCTTTAGTATGGCTTCCATGGGAATGGAAGGTAGGCCAGTAGGTGGGTGTACCTGTGTCTCTGTGGGGGGTTGGGGGTATCACCGTTTGTATTTATGACCATGAACAAACGGTTTTGAAATATCCACATTTGAGGATTGTTACCATTACGGGAAAAAATGTCCGGAATCCGATAACGCCGGTAACGCTTCCGCGGATTCCTTAGCTAGAAGAAGGCACACTTCTCCTATATGCCCCGCACCTCAGTACCAAATTTCATGTCTCTAGCTCAAAAACTATGGGAGGAGATACGGCCCAAAAAAGCGGAGAATAAAAACGGAATAAGAAATAGAATATTACATTGATATACATCGTGCGTTCCCACAGGGAACCACGTGGTCGATCTGAATTTCCGACATGCCCAATCGCCGTCGTCCGATCCGGAAGAACGAATGATCAATGTCGGTCACGGCCGCCCACACCCAGCCAATATTTCGCACGATCGACCGAAAGTGCCGTGAATGGTCGGTCTGTGCTGAAAATATGGGCTGTGTACCCAGCCCATATTGACTAAATAATAGTGTTGTCCCATGACTGTGGGAACATAAGGGGGTAAGATTAGGTATGGCGAGTATTATCATTCTTTGCACAAATACCAGATACCAATAAACATAAACAAACATTGCCAATGTATATGTATACTCAAATTACTAAAATGCACTTGAATTGCTCTCAGTGCTCTAAAGGCAACAAGTGGTGTGTCCTCTGAGGTCACAAGAAACAAAACTGTGTTTCCCTAGGTCACAACATGCTAACTCCCATGGTCCTTTAAGGAGGACAGCTGGAATCTTAGCCTAGATGTAATTGCATGGAACTGAGGAAAGGTCACAAACAGAAGTAGGCAGAAATCCAGCTCAGCATGAACACAATTCTCACACATCTCCCAAAGCCTGAGTTCCAGAATATATATAATATATCCACATACACAGTGAATTCAATGAGGCAACCACTCTTGATTGAAAGAGAAAAATCTACGTACATTGGATTTTCCTGTATTGCATTATTTTTTTAGTTAAAATCTTTATAATTTTAGCGAAGGGTTTCCAAAAGATTTAATCTGAGGCCACATACACTGGATGGCAACACATGTTAATGTCCACCTTCGCTGCAAAACGCACAATTGCGTTCCGAAAACATATCACAGAGCAGCACATGCAATGTGTCCACCTACATTGCCATGCACTGTTCTGTTTTTCTCATGCCAAACGGATCGCAAAATGCAATTGAAAGGGCGTGAAAACGCACTATTGTGGCCTAGCCCTCAAATATCCTTCTTGGCTTGCATCAAAAGCTGTAATAGTAAGGGGCAGGTATAAATGTATGTTGTGTTAAAGTTTCAAAGGTAATAAAGGTACTTCTCATTTTACTTAATATTAGCAGACTTATCTTAAAGAGCATGTCCACCCCCCAAACTAAAATTTAACCCACTACTGGCCCCACTGTGTAGTTTAAAAAATCCTTACCTTACAACTCTGCTCCTTATGGATCTTATCAAGTGCTTGTCCAATTCCAAAACTGAGAGTATAAGCTGTCTTCCTGTCCAAAAGGTTTCTGCCTCCTCCTTGTCCTCTGAGAGGACATGGCATGCACAGGGAGCCCGCTTCCCGCCCCCCCCTTCCCTCCATGGAGCCAGATAAGAGCGCAGATGGAGCAAGGGGCTGTAAGTAGAGTTTGGAATCTTTTTTTAGCAATCTAACATATTGTTGGGGGTGGGAGTGATGCCCTACATTATATCAAAAAATATTTAGAGGTTGGAGATGCCCTTTAATCTTTAAAGGGTTATTAGGGCTAGGCCCCATCAAAGTGCTTTAACACGCATCTGATTGTGATTGCATACATGTTAAAAAGCACACATGGTGTGGCCCAATTGTTGTGGCCACACTAGGTGCGCACTGTGCGCTGTGCTCTGGTAATCAGAGTCCACATTTTTGTGCAACATTTTGTATAGCAGTGCATGGCAACATGCACTTGTGTCTTCCAGAGTGTGCACGTTGCAGTGTGGCCTTGGCCTTAAGCCATGTAAAAATGTTGCACTGCTCCTAGTCTAAGATCCCTTAGCCACCCTGTATGATCTTGCACGACTGCACCACACACCCTTTATCCCTGATTTATCCTCAATTCTGGAGACTTCATCCTCACAAAACATATTACTATTACAAAGTCTGTCTTAAAGGCACCTATGATAATGCATTGCGTAATTGTGCGTTTTACAGCACTTAAGGCTTGTACAACACATATTTTGACCACGTTGGATTAATGACAACACCTCCAACCGAACACATACGCATGCGTGATTATTTGTTTCGCAATGGTCGTCTGTCGCGTGCGTGAACACACTCGGGGTTGTGGATCGTGGCCAAAATCATACATGTGTACAAAGCTTTAGTGTGAACAAAGCCTAGGAATCTTCTAGATAGAGACAATGCAGTTATGCTCTAAACCAGTTGACTTATTACTATAAATATACCAGAAGGGGTGAAGGGCATTTTGAATGTAATTCGTGCTTGAAGGACATGTACCCACTTTAACCTAATTCACAAGTATCCCTATGAAAGGTCAGATGACTAATGGTTCTGTTCATGTGCTAGCTTCAATTAAGAGAACAGAACACACTTCTTTAATTATGCCTGAAATATGTCAGTAAAATTTTGAAAATAACTGGGAAGGATAATAAAAGATGGGTTACATACGTTACTAGCAAACATAAATGATTATACGTTTCTTAACAGGAGTCTGGGGATCCCTAGGTTTCCCTGAGAGGTTCCAATAGACAAAAAAACACAGATGAGAGAGCACACACATAGTATCTTTGTCTTTTGTGTGAAAGCTATGTTTCTGGGGCTCCAACTGTCCCCTTCCTCAACTGTATACTTTCACAATAAAACAAAGAAACTGTATGTGGTCCCTCATCTGTTTTATTTTCATCTTTTGGTTATTTTGACCCTAGGGGGTAGAGAATATTGCCCCCTCCAAAACAGACCTTTTCAATATGTGATGTCTAGATGGCTAACTCTGTTCCTGAGAGGTTGCATGGGTCCTCAAGATATTTTGACAGGAACTGTATAGATCCACCATTGTGATGAATACAGATATAGTTTCTATGTATTTATCAATGAGAATAAATAAAAATAAGTAATAATGTTTTTATGTAAGGGTTCCCTGAAATATATTATGACTTTTTCAAGGGTTCCATAAGTATAAAGGGTGAGAAACATGGATTACACATTGTGTGCAAAAGTACATATCATATTCTTGAACAGTGGTCAGGAAATGTTATACAACAAGCATGTACTATTGTTATCTGTTAGTTTGGAAGTATCAGCTGTTGAGAATTTCTGGATATAGAACATTATAACTAAATCACAGGATATTAGGCTAGGAAGCATTACAATAAAATCATATCAGATTAAATTAATAAGTGAAAACAGATGGACAAAAAAAAAACATAATTTATAGAAAGGTGGCCCAGTAGTTATTGCCCAGTAAAGGTGGCCATACACTACAAACTTTCCTTTCAAAGTTCTTGCAACGATCAACATCCATTAGGCCAAATCATTTTGGTTGAAATATTGATTGCAAGCAATGGACTGGAATAAAAACACCACAGGAATGTCTCCGGGAAAAGATCACAAATTCACTTGGGTGTACATCAAGGTACAGTACAGTCAGCTTTACAGCTCGTTCACACTAGGTCCGTTTTTATCCGTTTACAAGCAGAAAGTGTGAATGAGCCCAAAGGCCTGGTATAAATGGCTCTCTACTCAGTTGGAAAAAGATTTGGGGGTTCTAGACTTAAATCAACGGCTAGAGCAAGTAAGATATTGCCCAGTTTGAGGGCTAGGCCACACCAGCCCATTTTAACACGCAATCCCATCGCTAGTTAAAAAGCTGGCGCAAGTGTTGCCAGTTGGCCTGAGCACACTATGGTGCTCTGCATTGTGATGCGCTTACCGGAGCGCATGAGATTGACCTTTGTTTGCGCAATCGAATGCGCTCGGATAATGCAGATTGCAGTCACACGCCAGTGTGCACTACCGCACTGAATCGTGGTGTTTTGTGTGGCCTCAGCCTAAAGGGGGTATAAAGGTGTGAGTATTTATTATTAAACTAAACAGTATGTTTCAATTTACAGCAAATAAAGCGTAAAATAAAAGCTTAACTATACATATATATACCAGCTATCCCCCTATTCTATACAGAATCATCCCCACGGGGCTTATGCCCGCTTACCAAACCCACTGGGTCCGGGAGTGGCGGCGGGGGAATTTGCGCGCCTACACCACCCCGCAACCCTTCTTAGTATACAGGAGATTATATATTATATATATATTCTTACATAAGAAAATAAGTATAAGTCCTATAACAAGGTGCCACAGGGGACCATTCATCAAATGGTAAAATGATGTAGTAATTTCCTTGAGGTTCATTTAATAGATGAACATTCTTTCATTGTAAAAATAACTCAAAAATAGAAATGGAAAAAATGGTACTTTCAAAATCCGGGTGCATGGAAGAAAAGGAGAGGTAAGGTAAGTAATGATCGGGGGACTTTCTGATGATATAATTATAGCGGTTGGGGCTGGGGGAACATGAACTATTAAATAAAAACGGATTTACGCTAGGGGAGGGAGACCAAAGCGGTGGGAGCGGGAGGGGGGAGGGCTCTCCTGCCATGCCTCAAACCTTGTCGAGGTTGGGGCAGACGCAGGAGCAGGACAGATCTTACACTGCAGTTTCCTGGACTTTGGAGGGCCATAGCAGAGAACCATTTGGAGCAGAAATGTAAGGTAAGGATTTTATTAAACTACAGAGTGGGGCCAGTATGGGGTTAAATTTTTGGGGGTGGACATGTCCTTTAAGCTTATCGGAGTACAGGTAGTGAGGCAGCTTCCATAGTTTTGCATTGATTTGCGCAATAGGATCACAAAAAGTGATCTGAATCACGCTAGCAGGGATTAATTGGCCTTATGATTGTGGGGGAAACTTCATGAAGATGTGTCCAATTGTTGAGCAATCTCCCGTTGATGCCGAAAGTAAGGTTACTCTGATTTATTCCAAGTTTTGTGCTCTAAACAGGTACACACCGTACAATCCTTCCACCCTGACCAAACGTTCGAGGCAGGTGGAGTGGACTATAGACCACTTGTGGTCTATAGAGACCTGTCCGATTTGGATGAACGAACGGACGCGTTCAATTGGGGCCGCAAAAACCCGCCATACAATAATTGAGCGAACTATTCATGTGTACCTAGCTTTAGACAATTTAGGGCATTTGAAATCCATAAGGATGGAAAGTTGGGCTAGACAAAAAATATTTACATAATTTTCATAATTTATTTACATATATAAATAATGTCCCTCGATTACCCACACTACCCAGAAGATTTCATTGAAAAACACACTTTACAAGTACCGTATACAATTATTTTGTCTAAAACTTTTCCTGTCCCATCCTTGTTCACACCACAGTAGCAAATTATTATTGCTTGTGAAAATCAACGCGGAAAGACCAGAATTACATGCTTGTCTTATTCATTAGGTTTATATAACACAAGAATTTTTTTTTTTCTAACTTGTAAATGTGACTCTCACAGGAAAATACACACAGATGTGTTTTGCCTTACAATTGAACCCATAAAGGGCATGTCCACCCTTTAAATAAACTTTTAATATGTTATAGTGCTAGCTCCCCCACTCCAACCACATTAATATTGATTTTATTATTATTATTTATTATATTATGTGCGGAAACTCCCCCGATCTTTACTTACCTTCCCTCTATCCTCCGCATGGAACTGCAAGCAGGGGCGGACTGGCAGCCGCATCCGTGATTGGCTGAAGGCAGCCAATCAACGGACGTGACTGCCAGCAGTTCAGAACGTGGCAGATAGAAGGAAAGTAAGTAAGGTCGGGGACTTTCTGCAAATAATATTAATGCGGTTGGGGCTGGGGGAGCTAGCACATAAACATATTAAAAGGGATTTGTGCTAGGGGGAAGGAGACCAAACAGGAGGGGAAGGGAGGGCTGCTCATAAGCAGCCACAAACCTCTCAGAGGAAGCTTCAGTGGCGGAAACATTTCCCCTCTGCTAAGCTCCTGTGGCCAGTTTTGGATTTGGAGGGGCATTGCAGGGCAACCATTTGGATCTGGGACGTAAGATTTTCTACATTACAGAGTGGGGCCAGTAGTGGGTTAAATTGTAATTTTGGGGTTGACATGCCCTTTAAGCCGAATATAAAAACAAAAGGCTACAGCTACATACAAGTCTGTATAATCAATCATTAACTGGGGAAAGCTACGTCATTTATTATAAATATCCTTATAATTTTGGACCAATTGAAGCAGATAGATAAAGACTATAGAAAAACTACCCTGATATCTGTACAACACGTTTACTATGTACAACAGAGCTGAACATGTCTTGAACATCTGTCCTAAGTACTGGGATACCATTGTATTTCCTGTTCACTTCACGTGTGTGATAAAGTAATTATGTATACCTATGCACTTGATCAAAAGGTGCATGCCCACTAAAAACAGTTATGTGTAATATCAGTGTTTGAATAAACAACCGTTTGTTACAGCTGAGACAGTAATTCCCATCATACAACTGTTTACACTCCAATGATTGAGACTGAGGATTGATACTCTGAACCATGAATGAGCAGTATAGAGACCAAATGTAACTATATCTAAAACACACTGCTATGTATCTCATGTTGCCACATCACTAAATGTTCTATTATTGCTAATTTCAAAATATACCAAAATATCACTATCAGGGACATCCGATAGGTCAATCAAGGAGGGAGAAAACTGTATCACTGCTCTATGTTTCACTCTAATAAGAAGGATTTGACAGAAGAAACAAGCACACTGTACTAGCAGCAATGAGCAGGACTCTATGTCTGTGTTTAATTGATTTTGCACTTGAATCCATTAATGAAGATGAAGTCGGTTAGGTCCAAAACATCAGATAAATCAAAATAAATAATAGATCAGAATAGAACAAGTTCATTATAAATGCATAACAGTAATGAAATGAGGGTAAATGCAAAGAATAAAAGAACAAACAGCTCAGAATTCCTAGACAGGATGTGTGTGAGATGGGGCTGAGGACATAGAATGAATGAAGAATGATAGAACAAGGGGAGACCATTTTTTCCAAAATACACAACATTGAGTGGGCAATTGAGGTGGGTTGACAGGAAAAAACACCAGGGAAGGAACCACAAAAGACTTTCTAGTCTTCCTTCATCTCAAATAAACAATACTGGAGAGAATTAAATATATCAGGGAACTCTGGATTGTGACAGTGCCATCCCCACACACATCTTGTCTTTCCCAGACAATAACATGACCCTCCTGGTGTTATTATTGTAACTACTCCCCAGTCTGTGCTGTTTGGGGGATATTAATGAATGTAGTAGGCCTAGGGATGATAACACATGTAAACAAACAGTGAGGGAATAGGGGGAGGGGGTTCACTCCATCCATCCTACCTTTCTCTCCTTTCCTGTTGCCCCTATTGCCCTGTTACTGGGTAGGGAGTGTTACAGAAACTCCTCAGGGTCAGCAACAGCACAAATGTGCAGTAAGGCAGCTTGGCAGGGAGGCTGCCAGGAACATGCTGCTCTATCCCAATGCGAACAGCTGAGAGCAGCCTGCTATTGCCATGTGTGTGTACGTGCCACACTGCTTATCACTGCCTCAGCCCTGGCAGCCAAGATGCAGAGGGTGGAGGCCACGCCTACCGTGGCGGGGCTATCCCTTACTGTAAGCACGTCGATTGGTCTGGCTGAATGATGGGCGGGATCTATTAGCAAGGAAGCCGGCCCCTATGTTCTGTTTGTACACAGAGAAGACTGTGCATTGCTACTAGGAGTTCAGAGGAGAGTGTGTGGGGGAGAGACTAAAGATATGGGTGTAAACATGTACAACCTTCCCTCAGCAACACGGAGAGAGCTGGGTGTAATGTACAACCTTCTCTCAGTAACGACGAGAGAGCTGGGTGTAAATGTACAACCTTCCTCACGTAACAACGAGAGAGCTGGGTGTAAATATACAACCTTCCCTCAGTAACACGAGAGAGCTGGGTGTAAATATACAACCTTCCCTCAGTAACACGGAGAGACTGGGTGTAAACATGTACAACCTTCCCTCAGTAACACGGAGAGAGCTGGGTGTAAACATGTACAACCTTCCCTCAGTAACGCGGAGAGAGCTGTGTAAACATGTACACTTTCCCTCAGTAACACGGAGAGAGCTGGGTGTAAACACGTACAACTTCCCTCAGTAACACGGAGAGCTGGGTGTAAACACGTACAACCTTCCCTCAGTAACACGGAAGGAGCTGGGTGTAAACATGTACAACCTCCCTCATAACACGGAGAGAGCTGGGTGTAAACACGTACATCCTTCCCTCAGTAACACGGAGAGAGCTGGGTGTAAACATGTACAACCTTCCTCAGTAACACGGAGAGAGCTGGGGTGTAAACATTTACATCCTTCCCTCCGTAACAACGGAGAGAGCTGGGTGTAAACATGTACAACCTTCCCTCAGTAACACGGAGAGAGCTGGTGTAAACATTTACATCCTTCCCTCAGTAACACGGAGAGAGCTGGTGTAAACATGTACACCCTCCCCAGTAACACGGAGAGAGCTGGGTGTAAACTGTACAACCTTCTCTCAGTAACACGGAGAGAGCTGGGTGTAAATGTACAACCTTCCCTCAGTAACATGGAGGAGCTGGGTGTAAACTGTACAACTTCCTCATAACACAAGAGAGCTGGGTGTACAAGTACACCTTCCCTCAGTAACACAGAGGAAGCTGGAGCGTAAACATGTACAACCTCGCTCAGTACACGGAGAGAGCTGGTGTAAACATGTACACCTCTCCTCAGTAACCACGGAGAGAGCAGGGTGTACACATGTAAAACCTTCCCTCAGTAACACAGAGAGAGCTGGGTGTAAACATGTACAACCTTCCTTCAGTAACACGGAGAGAGCAGGGTGTACACATGTAAAACCTTCCTCAGTAACACAGAAGAAGCTGGGTGTAAACATGTACATATGTATGAACATATTAAAAATTTAATTTAAAAAAAAAAGGGGTGTGTGTGCTCTAAAATGGTGGTGCGACTCACCTTTGCTCTGCAAACCTTTAGGAATCCTCCTTTAAAAATCCTGCACTTGCCCCTGCGACTGATAGTTTCTGCACAAAAACCTTGGTGCTGTACAGAATTTATACTGGCCATTTTTAGAAGTAGGCATGTCCAATGTCCAATCTGACAGCAGTGTGCATGCCACCTTTGGTCATTATAGCTGTCCAAAAGTGAATTCCCAGTGCCAGAATGCTCATTGTCATGAAGAAAAACCTGTTTAACATTGAAAATAACTTTTAAACATTTAAAGATTTTATAGGGCAAGTCTTTTAGAGGAGCTGAATGTAAAATGGTCTTGGGAAGATGTACGAGCCTTTAAATCAGGATTAAGGGTTTTAAAACAGTTTCACAAACAAGGTAGACTAGTCAATTTCCTCTTTTTTTCCCCCTCCCCACCAGGGAAGGTGCAAGAAATGGATAGATTTTGACATCTGACAATCACTTCACATGGGACAGAAAAGAGTTTGTTCTTTCTGTTCATATAAGAGTGGCAGAGGTGTTAAAGAAATTGACCATCCAACACAAACGTCACCGCACTAATAACGGGGAATTCAATAAAGTTCTTATCGTTAAAAATGGTGCTAACTTACCCCAACCAATCAATTTTATTTAACATTTGAAAGCTAACATTTGATTGGTGTGGGGCGAAATTAGCACCATTGTTAACAATAAGAACTTTTATTGAATAACCCTGTAAAGTTTTGCTAGAAGAACATGTGCTTACTTGCAATAAAAACTTCAAAATCCCTAAACTTTTAAACTTCCTTGTCTGTCCTCAGCCTATTGGGAAAGACAAGGCAGCAATCCAGGTTAATATTTTAAAGGATCCTTGTTTGTAGTTTTACCACAGAGTCACCAGTAATTTATTCAAAGAGAAAAATATTAACTTTCATGTAAGTCGTACAATCCAGTACCCTTTCCCAAAACGTAAAGGAGAACTAAAGTCACAAACACACCCCTCCCCTTATATTGTACCGAGAGTGAGGACCTAAACAGTAGATCCCCCTACCTCTGGGTGAGTACGACCCTTTTCCACTTATTTTGTACCTAGAGGATACACTTCCAGAGGTCTCTCGTTGAACTCTCATTGTTCCACTGCAGCCAAAGAAAGAAAGTCTAAGCTTGCCAAGGATGAGTGGGTGAACCACTGGGTGAAGAAGCACAGATCTTGTTACCTCACAACCCTGCAGGAAGGTAAGTTCCTGGGTGCTGGATTGCTGCCTTATCTCGTTGTCTTGTTTATTCAGATTTGCCCATCCCCTGTAAAGACGCTACATTATCAGGGTCAGTAATTGTGGTCCAGCTGGGTGTTTGATAATCATGGTGGTCCTAGGCAAAGTACATGCTAAAAGAAAACACTTTTGAAACTAAAAAGTAAAATGTGGAAACAGCACATATGAACATGCCATGTAGCATAGGATTCAATACCTCTATATGAGAGAAGGAAAGATATCCTACTAGTGGAAAGATGTGTAAGGGACTCATCTATAATAGATGTCACAAAGAGATCTAGCAGAATATGGAAAGTTTGGGCTAGACCCCCTGATTCCTGCAGTAAGGTTCCTTATAAAAGGCAATGAAATGCACAGTGTGAATAAATATTGCATTAACACTGACCAATACTGTTAGTAGGAATCATAAGTACAAATAATTCCAGGCAGATGATTCTCAGTGCAAGGCCCTATCCTAAACACTGGGTCCCTATGGGATTTCTGAGTCCACCTAATCCATTTACATGTATTTACCTAGGGCAGGAAACAGGAATGAATAAAATACTATTATTGAGCATAATGAGTATTTTCAACATTGATCCACAGTAGGATAATTGAGAATTTTCTCATAGCTAAATTGCAACAGTAGGTAGGCTTTTTTTTTTAAATGAAAGTCAGTGTGACAGTCCTTTGCAGCCTATGGCTCTATTCTCTAAGACAGCCCTTCCTGCTCCTTGATAGAATCCATGTAGTTTCTGTGAACGACTGTAAATTCGATCAGCCTCTAGCTGTGTTTGGTAAATTTTAAACATTGTTGACATACAGTTTCCCTTCCCTTGTAGTTTTCTAAACATGAGATGGAAAGAAGTTACTGTAGCGAGACATTAGTATGTACTGCTTCAGGGAATGGAGCTGGCACTTAAGTTGAAAATAAATAAAATGAGCTGTCTCTACTTTGTGCACATGACTCAAGAGTAATTATAGTTTAATGAAAGTGGGTGTAGCAATAGGTGATTTGGAGGGCTGTTAATTGTCACTGGTGTTTGTCACTGGTATTTAAAATGATGTGGAAAATAGCCTGTGCTGTTAATTGCAGAAACCTATCGAATTATATGTTGAAATAGTTAGTGACTTGACTGGTTGCTGCAATTTGTATGTATGTATAGTTTTTTATTTCTTAATATAGAGCTACATATCAGTACAATTACAATTATTAACTCATCACATCAGGCCCTACCCCAAAGAGCTTACAATCTAATCACTTTATGTACACATACAACCATCAGTATGTCTTATGATTGTGGGGGAAACCGGAGTGCCCAGAGGAAATCCACGCAAGCACGGGGAGAACAAACAAACTCCTTGCAGATGTGTCCAAGGGTGGAATTGAACTCGGACCTCAGCGCTGCAAGGCAATCAGTGCTACCCACTGAGCACTGTGCTGCCCCAGGCGCTTTTTGCACCACTTATTAAATAACCCCATTTGGGTATAAGGTCGGTGCCAGGAATCAAAATTGGCCTAAAGTTAGTCATTTGGTCTGTGCATTCTTTGTTTATGTTTATTAATATATCTAAAATATTTGGAAATGTAGTAACCTAACATTACAGAGAAATAGTAACCATGTATGTCAGAGTATAGCTATAGGAATAGTTTGGTTTGTCCAAGTTCCCATTTTTCTAAAAAAAAAAATGTGCTTGGACAAATATTGATTTTCATTTTGCTATAGATTTATGTTTCTTAATTGTCTTTAATGTTTGCGTAAGAGGAAGGAAAATAGTTAATAATGATAGAGGCTTTGGTGAGGTGTGGGATTTCCAGACAATTAGCATTTCGAGCAGCTTGAAAACAAAAAACACCAAGTAGACAATCGGTACAGCCAGTATCACAAGGAAGATTGTGATAGAAAGATTTTCCAGAGAACCATGTTTAAAGGAAGTTTTGATTACTCATAGCCTTGCAGCAAGGTTGAAATGGGAAACCAATTCTTGCAACTACCATAAGTAACAAACATTTTCACAACGTGAGTGTGTTTACTACACCCTGCCATTTGTTCTTGAACAATGAAGATCATCTCCCAAACCACACCGCAGATGTAACACAAAACATATAGTGGTTGTGGTTGTTAGTGTTTTTTTCTCTTGTATTACATTCTCGTTTTTCTGCAGTGTCCCTTATTATTAACGAGATTTGTTAGACCTTTAACCAGCCAAAGCATTAAATGTATACTGTAATCAGTATTGGAACTCTGTTTAATAGTTTTTTTTTAGATTGTACTTTATTTCATTTGTTTTAATTTTTGTAAATTTTATATATAAAGCAGACAGGCCAGAAATCCATAACCTCAGCACTGCAATCACCAAAATTAGATTGTGGCATGTTTTAATATGGTCTCAGCCTGCCGCTGGGGGAGGGAAGGGTGTCAGGGGCAGGGCACAAAAGCTGCAGGGAGGGGGGGGGCTCTGCAGTTTTGCCATTGTTCACCTAAACATTAATACAGTATTTTAACCTTAGAGTCCAATAATCTAAACAACATATTCTTTTATTTTAATTTTATACCTTTTTAGGGTAGGGAGTAGATTTGTATGTTGTGAGGCCTGGTCACCCGGTTTTTGTACTTCTTTCGTTGAAAGTAATGTCATTTTTTTGTGCCGCTTGGCATGGAGGCCAGTCCAAATATGGTGTGGTACCACCATTTTATATTACAATCATTTTATTATTCCATTTCTGTCTTACCAGAGCAAGAGGATTTGGCAGGACGTGAGTCGCCATCTTACACGCTAAGCATTTCTGTTTTACCTCTTGCATGTCCATGTGTTGGTATAAAGAAAATGATGCAAAAAAGTCCAAATTTTACATCCTTGCAGCAGCTGCATGCCCACCTTTTCTGAAAAGCATGCAACACCCCCATGTTAAAGTAAGTTGGTTATCATGATTATTTCTGCATTGCACTTTGTATTTCCCCTGTTTATTCCTTAAGTGTCCCCCCTTAAAACAAAAAACTGGTGACTTGTCAGTCATCTGCCCATAACCCCAACTGCTATTTACCAGTTTATTACTTTGATTGTAACCAGATATTAAAGTTCTGTACCTTTCTGGCAAAGGTATCTTATATATGCTGGGCATGACAGATAATCATTGGTTGTGATGTCGTTTGTCACAGCCTTGATTGGCTGCCCGCTTACTCTGCCAGAATGAGACAATAATAATCCTTACATATCTGGTTAGTATGCAGGTAAACTGTTTACACACCATGACAAGTCGGAAATGCCAACACAATTGGTCAGGCAAAGCTTGATGGTGTGCATCCAGCTTTCATAAAGTACCTGGGGACAGGAACTGACAATTGACCAGTTTTTTTGTTTTAAGGGTGAACATGCCCTTAAAAGCAAAAGGTCTGCAGACTAGATTTGCAGTAATCTGCCTATGCAGTTTTTTTTCTGTGCCCCTCACTGACACTCTTCTATGCCTCCACACTCTCTACCCCATAAGAAATGCACTGTGTATACAGCAGCCTGCATCCTAACAAGCTTAGTCAAAAGCACACTTGCATGCTGGAAATTATTCTAATCCAGAACCAGAATAATTGTTAAGTCTGTCTTGCAGTGATTACGTTTAATTTTTCCTTAAAATAAAACTCGCAAAAGTCCAAACATTATAGGTAAGTGAAATTAATTGTAAAGAAAAAGTTTAAATACACATGCTGGCTCCAGACGCAGGATTTATTCCAAGTAACACACATCGGTCTTATACTATCCTATCCTGGTATTGCTTCCTCTTCCTTCCTGTTTTTTTCTCAAACTTTTTAGAAAGGAAAGTTCCCCGTGAAATCATGTACAACAGTACAGTAAATACCACATTCTGGGCTGCATTTGTAAAGAAGTGATATTGGAAAATACCAATATTTTGTAATTCTGCCCTATAACCAATATTTTACGAACACCCAGGCTGCTTTGCTGGAACTTTTGGGGTGTTCTCGACCATGTTATACTTATTTACTATTAAAATTGCCTAAATACGTTACTTGGACAGTACAGGTCCAGCTTGCAGGGGGTATTGTTGTTAAGGTTAATGTTTCATGCTTCTGTTTAGCTCCTTCCAGGAGGAAGTCCCTGCTGTTAATAGCCTAATGCATTTATATATCAGTGCCCTATCCAATCCTAATGTTCAGGGAGTGATTCATAGTACAGAACTCTCTATGGAATGTGCGTTACAATGGCACCATTTGCACTGTCAGGGACAGTGCAAAGATGCTGGTGACATCACTTTCAACTTTTTAGCTTCTGCAGGATGCACAGGAGCTATTTCCAGGCTTGTTTACAGTAGGAGAGCGGCTTTTACTTGAACTTATCTTGTTTGGGGACCAAATTCCCCTTTATAGTACAAATGACAACAGTTTTACATGTGAGTATCAACCTTCTCTGTAAAGAAATAGTTATTGAAGCTAAAATTATTGATCATTAGTCCGCAAGCAAAAAATAATAAACCTATAATTTCCGGGTTTGTCCTAAATATCTACTGTTGTTTATTTCTATCATCTTGATTTGAACATTAAATAGGAGACAAACGGGCCGATGTAATACTAAAAAGCTACGTCATAGCTGACTGGGATTCCACGAGACTTTTGCATTGTGGACCCGGTTTAGGTAAGATGAGAATTTTTTTAGTACTCCATCGCCCTCATACGCCAGTGTAGCAATGGCAATTAAGATTAGCCAAAATTGTTTGAGCTAATTTACTAATCCATTACTACATTGGCTATCCGTGCTATTTCCAAAAATGTTTAGCAGAGGAAATTAGTTCAAAATCCCACG
Source organism: Hymenochirus boettgeri (assembly GCA_019447015.1). NCBI lineage: Eukaryota > Metazoa > Chordata > Amphibia > Anura > Pipidae > Hymenochirus > Hymenochirus boettgeri. The sequence continues at coordinate 813 of JAACNH010004266.1, read as the reverse complement.
TTAACCCATTAGTACATCGGATAGAGCACATTTCGCAAAAAATGGCCTCAAAAATGTCTCGTACAATGAGCACCAGTCATAGAGTCTGTAGTGTCCAGACAACATCAAAATATGGGATCTGCTAGGACTTTCGGTCTCTAGAATGCATGATTTGTTGCAGTAAAAAAATAAAATTTGAGTGTTTGATCTTTGGCTTCCCAGAACAAGTTATACAAATACACAGAAAGCTTCCAATGCCCTGTGAAATTTAGTCAGTACATGTACCTTTCTGTGGGCAAGAGAGTTTGCTTTTTCTCCGTTGGAAGGTTTTTTCTGTGGGGCCTGTAGTCAGGTCACATTCAGATTGCAGCAGTTCATTGGGTCGTTTTTGTATCACAGTTTCAGTATGTGTGGAATTACTCAAATCACTTGTTTCAGACAAAAGTTTTTCCTCAACAAGTTTTCAAACAGAAAATCTAGAAATCCCTGCACCTAATTGTTGAATCAAAACCGCCTCCCTGACGACGTATATGTGACGTTTAGTCAAACCCCATGTGCATCATCAGGATTTTACACTATTTTAATTAAGTCATCACCAACCCTTGTCATCAGGTATGTATTTTTTAAGAAATGGTTTCCTAGGAGGTGAAGAAAACAAGAGACCAGATTTAAAACACTTTCTCCAGTTAGTTAGTTCAGAACAGCATTGCTTTTTTAACATTACAAATATAACAACTAAACAATGTACATACGTGTAAAGAATATCCCTGGCATGTATTGAATTTGTGGCACACTGTTTCCTTGCTTATGGCTGTTGATAAAATATTGTACACA
>JAACNH010004265.1:0-24823 GCA_019447015.1 Hymenochirus boettgeri | reverse complement strand
GGAATCGTTGTTTCTGGTGTTGAAACTATTGTAGTTGAGGTTGTTGGGGATTCTGTAGTTTCGGATGTCATAGTAGTTTCCACAATTACTGTAGTTTCTGGTATTGTGCTTGTAGAAGTTGCAGTTGTTTCTGTAGTTGTTGATAACTCTGTTGTTTCAAATGTTGTTGGCATGGTAGTATCTGCAGCAGTGGTCTGGGGAACCGTTGCTTCTGGTGTTGAAACCATTGTAGTTGAGGTTGTTGGTGATTCGTTATTGCAGATGTCATAGAAGTTTCTACAACTATTGTAGTTTCTGTTATTGTGCGTGTAGAAGCTGCAGTTGTTTCTATAGTTGTTGATAACTCTTTTGTTTCAAATGTTGTTGGCATTGTAGTATCTGCAGCAGTGGTCTGGGGAACCGTTGTTTCTGGTGTTGGAACTATTGTAGTTGAGGTTGTTGGGGATTCTGTAGTTTCGGATGTCATAGTAGTTTCCACAATTACTGTAGTTTCTGGTATTGTGCTTGTAGAAGCTGCAGTTGTTTTTGTAGTTGTTGAAAATTCTGTTGTCTCAAATGTTGTTTTCACGGTAGTATCTGCAGCAGTGGTTTGGAGAACTGTTGTTTCTGGTGTTGAAACTATTGTAGTTGAGGTTGTTGGTGATTGTGTTGTTTCAGATGTCATAGAAGTTTCTACAACTATAGAAGTTTCTGTTATTGTGCTTGTAGAAGGTGCAGTTGTTTCTGTAGTTGTTGATAACTCTGTTGTCTCAAATGTTGTTGGCACGGTAGTATCTGCAGCAGTTGTTTGGGGAACCGTTGTTTCTGGTGTTGGAACTATTGTAGTTGAGGTTGTTAGGGATTCTGTAGTTTCGGATGTCATAGTAGTTTCCACAATTACTGTAGTTTCTGGTATTGTGCTTGTAGAAGCTGCAGTTGTTTCTGTAGTTGTTGAAAATTCTGTTGTCTGAAATGTTGTTTTTACGGTAGTATCTGCAGCAGTGGTTTGGAGAACCTTTGTTTCTGGTGTTGAAACTATTGTACTTGAGGTTGTTGGTGATTCTGTAGTTGCAGATGTCATAGAAGTTTCTACAACTATAGAAGTTTCTGTTATTGTGCTTGTAGAAGCTGCAGTTGTTTCTGTAGTTGTTGATAACTAAATCAGTCATATATATTTTGTAGGTAGGCACATCAATATGGTATTCAAACAATACTCATTTAATTTAAGTGCTGAAAACAACAAATGCCAAATACACACAACGTTTCGGGGGGTTCCAACCCTCCTTCCTCAGGTCCTCAGACCAGTGAAAGTCACGCAACCCAATATCGAACGGTTAGCACAACTTTAACTCCATATAATTGCCCTGCGATTCTGGGTAAATGGCCTAAGGGTGGTTAAGTAATTTATCACTAAAGATCAATCATCATCAGTATCATCATTATTATAAATTGTAATTCATACTTGCACACATAGAAATAAAAGAAGAATTACCTGATCTGCACTAATACAACATAGCAAGAAACCTAGAAACAGAACTGTGAAGATTATGTGCAGTACTTGTCAAAATTGAGGAATAGGTATGTGATCAGCCCTTTTTTTCATCCCACAATGCTTTCTCTCAATTATAAGTTGATTCAGATCAAGGCAAAAACAGCTGGAGCTAAGCCCTGGATCTAATGTATTAAATATAAAATGCCTAAAAGGCACTTGATCTCTTGAGAAAGACAATTCCACAGATTTACCATTTCTCCATGTCTCTCTTCTTTAATTTGAATTCCATTAAATACACCTACAGCACCACACACACACAAAACGTTTTGGGGACAAGAGGGAAAACAATTCTATACAACCAAAGTTTTATGGACAAGGGCAGAGTCACGGCATACCATAATAAACAAGTGTAGTCATCAAATATGCTTCATATAATACAAAAATGTCATCAAGTCCTATAAAAAAATTAGTGGTCCATAAATGTACACCATCACTTTAGTCTTCACATCCTGTCCACACAGCCAATACAGTACCTATGCTTACAATATAATGCAATACTACACAGTCCATGCATACATCACTCATGCTATACAGTATGCACACATTAAGCAGGGCGTGTTTAGAGGGGATTCCTGATGCATGGAATCCCCCCTTTCTGTCTGCTCAGTGCTGTCTGCTATTCTGCTTCTCCTGTCAATTGAGTGTGAGTTTTTGAAACAGCATTTGGATGTTTCAAAAATGTATCCAGTCGCCTGTGATTGACAGCAGCATAACTAATCATAATTGATACAAAAACTTATCAACATTAACCTGCAGCTGCTTAAAGGGGAACTGTGGTCTCCAAAAAATGAAGTCTAAATGAAAGGCCAGTTTCCTACCTTTAAAAACAAGCCATCAACCACCTCTCTACATGCTCCACAGCCCAAAGATATACAGAAATTACTGACCAGAAAGTTTAATGGGTGGGAGGCGACATGTGACATTCCTGAGGCTTCTCCTGCACAGTGCCGCCGGCGAGCACAGCCTCAGACTCCTCAGTGTGTGAGGGAGACAGGAAGTCCCTCCTTCTCTGCTGTGTGAAGTCCTGACAGAGAAGGTAAGGAAATCTACAGCCTTCTCTTTCACTGTGTGAAAACAGCTTTTCAGGCAGAGTTCTCACTCTGTTCTCACTCTGCCTGGAAAAGGCGGATTCCAAAGAGTTTTCTGTAGAGTTTCTGGGGGTCTGAGTACCACGGCACCCGTTGAGGGGGCGGGGCCACATGGGGCTGTAAGATATGGGCCATGGGGGGGCCTGCAACTGAGGGACCATGGGGTCCATGAGTGGGACGGACCAGGCGGGTCCATGAGTGGGAGGGACCAGGGGGCTGCAAAGGGAGGAGGAGACACAGGACAGATTAACTGGACAGTTTCAGAGCAGGAAGCGGAAGTGTAGGGGAACCTGGTGATTGCTGCTGCCATATCACACACAAAATGTAAATATTTTAAAAAACCATGCAAAATTAACATGAAAATAAATTGCAAATATTCTCAGGGGAGTAATTCTACAATTTACCTCAATTTACCTAAGTCATTTTTGGACCACAGTTCCCTTTAAGGTGATTGTGAGACTGGGTTATATACATTACTTACTGTACTTACCCCACTGTGATTTAAGAAATCCTGGAGGTGGTAACTGACTATTAACATTTCATTATATATATTATATATACACAGAGTGATTGTTCAATATTCCATATAGGGTATGATAGTTCAATAATGCCCATACAATGGTCTAATGTTATCAGCTTCCCCTACTGTAGTAAAGGGAACGGTTAATGGAAATTTTCTGTCGTGTCCGATAGGTCCCCGATACCGACAATATTCAGCAAATTCTGTCAGATACACCGTCAGTGTCACAGCTCTGACTTTTGAAGAGACACTAATGATATGAGGGAAATGTGGATTTCTCGGTAAAAGAGAACATTAGGGGGAAGAAATGGCCAAATTTTTCATCTCAACCATTCGCCACTATGAGCAGTCGGCCAGGACAAAGCACTGTTAGTTGCAGCAAAGTCTCCTATGGACCGCACAATCTGCGGTGATTTACCGACGTGGTTGCCTACCGCGCCGAAATCCCCTCAGATTTTTTAGACATAGATTTTTTTACACATTAAATATCGGCAGGTTGGGACAAAAAATCTGCTTGTATGTACCCAGCCTTAATGAAGATAACTTTATAACAAAAGTGAATATGGCTAACTGTGATGATAATTATGGCAAGTACAGAAATATTAATTTATATATGATGCATATATAATAGAATATATGGATATATTTGGTCATGAACTTTTCGGGGGTGTTCGTGTGTGGTAACCCATTCAGGAAATCCCCCCTTGAAAAAATCAACAAATAAATGCATTAATAGCACAGAAACATCATAGTGCACAAGTGTGGAGGGGCAATCCATCTGTTCCAAACTACAACTATTTAAATGGTGCTTGCATACACTAGGAAACAGTTGTTCTGCTACAGCATGGGCAGCTGCATACAGCCCTACAAAGGAAAATGCTCCATTTTTATTTAGAAGTTGTCCATGATTTCCAACCAATTCTTCTCTAGGTTTAATTTGTGATTACACACTTAATTCTCATTATGGAAACACCTTGTTGTAAGGATATTTAACCTTTTTGTATATTTTACTGCCTGAAGGGAAATGTAAGCGGATTATTTTGCTTGTCAGGGGATCCTATGACGCATTATGAACTAAAGAGTGCATACCATGTGAATTGAGGTTGCCTAGCCAGTTCCAACTTTAGCTATGGGTGGGTTGGTTTTAGTAGTATGCTGTGCCTATATGTACGCTAGTTTCTGGTATTCAACAAAATGCTCCTTAGAACTCTCCTTTAATGTGATAAGTGCCTGTAAGCTCTGATATTGATTTACGCTGCGTTTTTTTTCTTAAATAAATTACGTCTAATGACCTATTTTTATCTTTTTTGCAAAGAATAGTAGGCAGTTCCAAGCCATCACTAATTATGTGCTACTGACATCATTTAAAGATTCCCGCTGTTCTGATGTCACGGCAGGTTTGTGTAAGAAGTGTTAAATCTGATATAAGGGCTGGCCACACTAGTGTGTTTATGCATGCATTTTGCGTTCACGATGCGCCCACGTTTTTGCTAAGATGGAAATCGCGGGGAAATGCAAAAAAACCCCACAATTTCCGATGGAATTGCACGTGTCACGTTTGGTAAACACGTGTGCTCCATTTGGGTGCGTTAAAGCATGGTTTCCATAACAGAAAAAGGCAAACTTGCATGCGCAAAGCAAAACACACAAGAATCGTGCCACACAAACGCATGCAATAACGCTCAAGTTGTTTGCGCGATTGGTGCATTGTAGTGTGGCCTTGGCCTAAATGTATTTTTGGCAAATTATAAAAGACACATGAACTGAGTCTAATAGTTATGATATATATATATAAATATAAATATAACAATAAACTGTTATATCTGTACATCTGTTATTGTTTTGACTCCTATGTATGATTAAGGCTTCTGCAGATTCCTTAATGGTGTTGATGTCTTGGGGGTGGGGTGGTGTCTCAGGTCAGTGTCCATTAAATATTTAATAGGTACACATTTATTTTTAAAATACTTTGGGGGAGATACAAAACAGAGCATGGTGCTCCTCAACCTCTAGGGTTACTGCAATACAGTAATACCTTTTATAATGGATTTTGCATTGTGGGATTTCAGGAAGTGCGATGTTGTGCGTGTTCCCTGCGTTATCGCATAGCAGTTGCTGGCAATGAACTGTATTGGAGCTCGTAGGTGTGAATGGTACCGTTCAAATTTCTACGAGCAAATCATCTTGTGCGATGTGTCACCGCTTGGAACTGCACCGAAATGTTCCTAGTGTGAACGAGCCCTAAGTTGTTGCTATAGGAAAGTTGTAGAGTAATTTAATATGCTGGTATTTTAAGCTTATGCAAAGTACTGGTGTGCTTTGTAAACAAATTTAGGCTATTTTTCAGTTCTTCACAATTATAGTACCAGGTTTTATATTTTAGTAAAATAGTAATGAACCTAAACTCTAAGTTGTATTGACAGTTACTTTATCAAAAGTATAATAAAATGAAACCAATGGATTTACTTTGAAAAGGCAGGGCATGTATGTGGATACAGGTGAGATCTCCCCAGGGACAATCTGCCTTGGAGTCAGAAAAGAATTTTACCATTCATACTGTTTTGTTTATATCAACAGTAACAGTAGTTTTGATTATGCTAAACGTTATTCGTGTATGTTATTTATCAATCCAAGTCATAACAATACAAAAATAGCTTGGCTTAATTTCCCTAACATCTATTGTTTAATGTGCAGATAGGCTTATGGTCTAAAGTAGTAACTGCAACATTATTACACACCTTTAGACAGAACAGTGATGCTTGTTTTAAGGTTGGTTAGTGGTTTGTCACATCATTATTTAGACTACAAGATAAATTAGTCATAGAATGTAGAAATCAATAAAAAAAAAAAACAAAATAAATGTCATTTTTTTTTGTATTAGTAAGTAAGCAAAATACCTGACATTAATAAATAACACGATACATAAATTATCTCTCCTTTAATTGCCCTTAATTAAATCAACAAAAATTAGGAAGCTGTAAACATATCTTAGTATGAATTAGTATTTATATCATATCATATTTTTACCCCCAAAACCACTTACAGTGCAACCACCATTTCTCCCAGTATGCGTTGCAAAATAAACTGCTGCATGGGTGTGGGGTACAGTGATCTATTAATATTGGTCGCTGAAAGTTTTTTTTACATCAATTGCATTACTTGCATCCTACAAATATGCATATAATATTCTATTAAAAGTCATTTATTAGGGCAATGTATGCAGTTTATTTCATCTTTCAGACCAATATTTGTTTTTTTTCAAAACATTTTTATTTTGCCACTGCATAAAGGAATCTCCTCCACACACTGGTCAAATATACAAAGCACATTTGTGAACATCCACAAAGCAGCACATAGGTCCAAAGCCTGCTTTTTCCCCCAGGCTCCTGATCATGATCACTGGTCTGGTCATTGAGACATTGAGACATCTTTGTTTCTCAGATTCCATCTTTATTTAAAAATGACGTGTGAAAAATAATCAAATACTGGTCAAGACATTTTTCCATTACTAATTATCATTGGGTCTTTTCCTGTGTAATAAGTACATTCAATGATGCATTTAACATGATTTCTTTCTACTGTTTTTTAAAAAATTTATGATTACTTACTCAAAGGATCACTAAAGCCTGAAAATAACCACACACACAGAATTAGCAAGTAATTGATTTAGAAGTTTGCCAATCAGCCTGGGGAGGTCATTTTCCATCAATGTCAATATTCGTAACCATATTTTTCACAGGTAGACTGAAAGCAGCAAAACACTGCAGATAATTTGTGTTTAGCAATCAGTGGCCAGGCCATTTAATTAACACTCTGTCTTAATTGCATTATTAGTTTTAAAAGCTTTCTTTGTATTCTGTTTGATACCTTTCATCTGTAATCAGTTTTTAATGGTTCCTTTGTTCGTGATTGGACTCTGCAATTCTGTTTCCTTCTACAATTAACAAATGTCTATGGGTTACGATGATAATATCTCCTTGAAAAAGTATTGCCAGAAAAAACTTACACGTGTAATTAATAATGCCTAAAAATTCTTTATTAGCACTTAATAATTACATTTTGTTATTATAAAGATCATTAAAAATGTTACATTGGTGCCATTGTGAAACCAGAGCTATATAGTGAGACCATTTTGACTGTAGTACTTCCCACTTATTTATTGTTTTTTTTCATATATTAAACTAAATCATCAGGGTGATATTCTGTAATATCAGTTTTATAGATGTTTCACTATCCTTTGGCTGGCTTTCTCAATGCAGAATTGAAAGAAAGCCAGTCGGATGACTATGTGAAATGTCTGCAAGAAACTAATCTCTCAGTTTAGTTGATTTAACTGAATATTACCGGATATAACATGCCTGGGTGAATGAGGAGCCTACAAACACCTATTGGCTGGTAGTTCTGTACAGAGAGTCTAGATGAAATGTTTGCCTTGCTTTAAACAGCCTAGAAAAGATTATAAGTAGAAGGGGTAATGTATTTACGTTACAATACTTTCTATTTAAAGATATACATGAATTTGGTTTAAAAATATTCTGTAGATTCCTATGAAAAGCATTTTAGGGGAGGGGATTAAAATAAGTCAACAGTATGCTAATGCATTCTAAGTTATGCTGATGACAGATTGGTCACTGACAAGTAAATACAGTATATAAACTAAAAAAAAAATAGTAAAGAGGTATAATACAAAAAGCCATAAATATCCTGTAAATTATATTATTAAACAGTGGGTGCTGCCCAAACTCTATGAGCAGGGGCGATGTTCATTAACCCTCTTTATTGTTCACAAAATAACATAATAATGTATTGATGTGTCAATAGAAAATAGCTTGGCCCTTGCAACCAATTGGCAAGTAATATGATTATGCGCACCATGTGTGCATCTTTATAATACAGTTTTATGCAATCATTTATACACACATTTGGCTTTGCTCATTGTTCTTTTCTTCACTGTTTAATACAAAGGCTATTGGTAACATTTGCTTTTCAAACGTAATAATACATTCTTAGGGTGTTGTATGTCTGGGTAGCTTTAATGAATCATTATCATGGTTATCAGGACGAAAACTGGATTTTCAGTTGTTGGTCAGAATGCATCAGCACAGGAGGGAGAGTGAACTGTTTTCTATTGAAGACTTAGATGACTAGAAAATAAAAAAAATAATATTTCTGGGCACTGTCTGATCATTTCAAGCTGATAACTGGTGTTGATTTGTATGGATTGTCATTTATGTTTAAATGTGACCTGTATAATGAAGCCTCTTGCATATTGGACATCACAGATGCATTTATATTGTTAAGGCAAAGGAGTGTCACTATACCTGCCCCAAAAAAGGTGCTGTTTAAAGTGTCTTACAGGTATCACTTACTCATTCATCTTTAGCAGAACTAACAGCATCAGTGACTGCAACGAGGTTTGATTCTTACACTGGGTTGTACAGTTAAAAGGAGTTTCAATGGATTGGACGGTTACATACACCAGCCAGGGATACGCAGTATATGTATAATAGCGTGTCTTCTTATTCAGGTACGATATTTATACATAACTTCTGACTTAATTGTATTAGTAATTTTAGATTTGAATAGATTTTTTAGTAGAAAAAAGTGCAGCTATTCAACATAAAACCATAAAAAGACAGCTTACCCTGTTTGATTCCTTTGCTGTTTATTTGGTTTAATGTAGTTCCTTTTACATTTTCATTTTGTGCTTTATGTCCTTCTATTTATTTTCTACCCAAACCTTGTTCTTGGTTGAAATTCCCAGTGCTGTTAATTTTTGAAACTATAGAGAGAAATTCCGACATGGAACTGGCTAAATTAACATCCGTTCAACTAGGTTTCAAATGTGAAAACCTACAGGCAGAACAACACTGCTTGGTTCTTTCATCTAGAAGCATGTTTTATGGCAGTGCATGTATATTATCAGTATATACATCATATCTAATCTATTAAATAGATATGTAGTGTTCCCTATTTTTGTCTGTTGTTATCTAATGTGTATTATTCTATTAACCCTTCTTTTATGTTCTCTCTCTCTTCTATCGATCTATCTATACTATCATCATCTATCTATCATCATAGTATATATATATATATATATATATATAAAAATATATATAAAAAAACTACAAAACATTCATTATCACCTCTGTCCACATTCTGTCTGTCTAATCAGAGGCACCACTTAGCAGTGAAAGTTTCTGCTGTAACACACGGTGATCCTAATGCTGGAGTTTTATGTACAATAAATGTATAGTGTTTGAATATAATTTACAGTGTACGTAGTAAAATAATTGACTAGCAAATGTAATGTTAAGTTACTATAAAACTTCTAAGATTTAGATTCTATTACAAAATATATTTTTAGATTCGGTGTGTTGTAGTGGGGTGCCACAGGGTTCGTCTTGGGGGCCACTTCTATTTATTAGTGATTTGGAAGAGAGTGCTTCAGCAAGGTTTCTGTGTTGTTGACCATTAAAAGCTACAGAGGAAGTGCAATAGTTGCAGGTGGATCTAGAAAGATTTTTACATTGACTGCTAAGTGCAGATAAGATTAAATGTTGATAAATGTAAGGTGATGCATTTTGGACTTAAAATCCTTGTGCTGCTTATACTATAAATGGCTCTGTGTTAAGTGAATCCTTGTTGGAAAGGGATCTTGGAGTTTTGGTGGATTAACAACTTTAAGGTAGCAAGCAGTGCCAGGCGGCAAAAACAGCCGAGCCAGCATGGTATTGCTTTGGTAAAGGTATTGATTCAGGGTAGAAAATTTTTATTCTGCCTCTTTACAAAGCATTGGTAAGACCTCATTTGGAATATATGCAGTGCAGTTTTGGAATTCTGTGTACAAAAAGGAAATCTTGGAAATTGCAAGAAGGGCAACTAAAATAATAAGGGGAAGCTTAAAAATGAAGACAGATTAAATAAGTTACAATTATGTACACTAAAGAAAAAAGCGTTGTTGGTTTTAGGGGGGAAGATTACAGTGTGTAAATACATTAATGGGCCATACAATAACCTGGGGCACTGTTCACTAACAGAACTGTTAGAAACAAATGACATCCCGTAAGACTGAAGAAAAGAAGTTTAGTCTTCAAGTTCAGATGGGGTTTTTCACTGTGAGAATGGTAAAACTATGGAATTGTCTTCTGTTGAGGGTGATGATGGCAGGTTCAGTGGATTGTTTTTTTATGTTTTTTTTTAAAAGCTGGATGAGTTTCTAAAAAACGATTGCCACTTTTCAGGAAGGATTTTATTTCCTCTTCATCTTTTTCACCCCACCTTCTCTGAATCAATAGTTAGGCAGGATATGTGGTATTGCTGAATAGGTTGGACTTTATCACCAATAAAATATACTACTATACTAGTAATTTCAAAATGAAAGTTTGTCTGATGAAAAAAATATTTACTACCAAAATGTAGCTTAATCACTTTACCAGTCCCCACAGTTTTAAAAAACTTTAGTCGGTCTGTTTTTATTAGGAACGTATTTAACTAAGATGGAAACTGAATATTCAAATGGTGGCTTCTAGTTAGGATGATTACATCAATTTAAAAACAATTTGCTTCATACCCACTACCCTTGTGTGAAATCCATGTCCAAAAAAAGTATATTAGAATTGGTATATACATAAGTGGTGGCCATATTCATACTTTTTGTGATGGAATGTGCATTGTAAAGGTTATAGTGATAAAAGCAAGTTCTATGTTTTCTTTTTATCTTACAGCTGCGTAAATTGTTATGTTCTTATGCAATTATATGAAAATACAAATGTGAAAATTAGGTTGAAATTCAAAAAAAAAATCTAGCTGCCATCATTTATCAATAAGTAAAATTTCAATAATTAATTAAGGCACAACTAAGCCCCAAACCGCATTTATTTTCCCTTGAATCCAATGTTTTAAAAAAGGTAGGAGTAAGTATTCTAACCAATATAATATTTTAACAATCTTTCCTTGAAGTAAGGCAGGTAAAGTGAAAAGCATTTAAAGGGTATGTCCAACCCAAAAATGTAGTTTTGGGTAGACATGCCCTTAAATCATTAGGACAGTTAAAATGGGGGTAGTATAATTTCCTTGTGCAGTTGCGTTTTTGGATTTGCGATTCTTTAAGAATCGGGGGTTTTACTAGTGTTATAGAATTATAATATATAACATATAAGAAAATGTGTGTATATAATGTAGTACTGTTAGCCAGTAATAAATATTAAATAGAAAAATTTACTTTTTGTATGAAAGGAATACAAAGACTGCAAACATTTGTTCATTGTTAGTCATTAAAAGATATGCAGTATTTTGATTATTTTTGGTTATGTGTATGTTCCTGAAAAACGTCTGAACAGGATGATTTGATGAGATTGGTTTACATATGTTCAGGACATGGATAAGGTAGGTTACTTTTTTTTTTTTTTTTACAGACCACAGCTTATTCTGTTATCGACACACTGGGTATGAGTTTTTGTGATGAGATCTCACCTTTGTGCTGCCATCGTTGGTGAATCGAGTGATCGAACTAAGTGATTTAGGGATGAAATCTGACACTGAGAAACCTGCATTTAGATGGGTACTCACAGGTTACCTGATTTGTGGGTCGGGTTTCGTTAAATTACAGTGGTTTGAATGGCTGTGTGTCGGGTTGTGGGTCAGTTTAATTTCTGTGCAGGTTGTGGTCGTGTTATGGAACCCACCAGCACCCGCTGTTTTGAGGTTGGGTGCGCATAGGACTTAAATCTGATTTTGTGCTGCATCTGTAGATGAATCAAGTGATTGCCTGCTGAGAAATGGCTGAGCCCAAAAAGATTTTGATTGGAAAAAATGGGAAACAGCAGACACTTGAAAAAGGGTCACTTGTGAGACGAAACATGTTGAATAAACACATTGTTTAAGCCAGTCAATCTGCGTGGAGTCCCCTTCCTTTTATGTTGATTACATTGTACCTATGCTGCTGTGGAACGGAGCAGAGGGGAGAGCGACCCGATACCATGGCAGCGATGTGCAACACTGTGTTGGAAACAGCAGATACTCTGCTAGTGAAATAAAGATTCATCCGTCAACACACAGCATGTTACAGCACTTACAGTAGTTGTTTTTTAAGTTGCTAATGAATACTGGGGAGAGAAAAATCTTACATCTAATTATTTCTGCATTTTAAATAACTAACAAATGAAACAAAAGTTCAATTGTTAGAAAGTAAGAGATAGGAAGCACAATATGGATCTACTAATCGACCTGTCAACAATAACAGGCGAGCTTGCTGTGGTTCTTAGAGGCGTATTAGCTCATAGTGCTTGTCTTTGGAGTGTTGTAAAACAATGATCATTATTTTTATCACGCAGTTATGGATTATGATTTCGGACAGGATGTAAAAAACATGATTATATTTGTAAAGAAATATGTATTATCAGCTTTATTTATTTCAATAAGTCATGTTTTTACTCACAAAGGCTTATACTAATCATCCATCAAGATATGCATTAAAGCATCAGCTTTGTTTGTCGCTTTTAAATGGCATAATATACACCCCTGCCTATTCCTATTAAGTTTAGTTTTTGGTTTATAAGTTCAACGATATAATATTAACAAAATACATGTATGATGATATGGTTATTTACATAGCGCCACTAGGGGACGCCAGCGCTGACAATATAGAATATAAAAAGTCATACAAGGGGGACAGTAAATAAATACATAAATATATAAAAAAGTATGAGCATTGTGAAATATACAAGTGTTGAAAACATGTGCATGAGGAAAGAGGAAAAAGTGCCCTGTAGAGCTTACAATCTATTAGGGTGGGTAACATACAGATACATGGAAGGGTGGAAGTGTTAAAGTAATAAATATTGCAATATGGTGTATCTATATTAGCATTATATTATTGTATCAGTGGTTTTAATTAGAAGCACTTTTAGGGGCATGTTCATATTCTAACTCTAGTAAAATGCCAGTTATTAGCTTTCTGCTCTTTATTTAACCTCTTTGGTCTGAATAATGCTATGCAACTGAATTAACCAGGTCATGGGTAATGTTGTATTCAGTTAATCAACTGGATTTGAAGGTAGTTCTTGAGGGGTTTCTCAACTCAGAAGACTGAATAGGCGAGGGGGTTTGACACCAACTGTCTGCATGTACAATGCTGTTTGACACCTGTGAGGACATTGTGTTTTTTGGTGGTGTACTCTAACAACTAACGTTTTGATATTGATCAAAATTTTTTTTTAATATAGTTATCCTTTGAATATGACTGCCACAGAAATGGAAGGGTAGGTTAGTAGGTATGTGTACCTGTGTCAGGTGGAGGTTAAAAAAAACCTTTTTTGATGATTGGCCAAAATTAGTTTTTTTTTAAATTTTAGTTACCCTAGTATGACTGCCACAGAGGGGGGGGGGGGTAGGTAGGTGTTTGTACCTGTGTCCACATTAGGGGTTTAAAAAATATTTTTTTTTATTATTGGTCAAAATTTGTGTTTTTACTATAGTTACCCTTTAAGTTAGCTTACCCGGAAATTGAAGGGTAGGTAGGTCAGTAGGCATGTGTACCTGGATCAGGTTGGAAGTTAAAAAAAACAAACTTTTTTGATGTCAATCAATTTTTTTACTTTAGTTACCCTTAAGTATGGCTGCTACAGATGGATAGTAGATAAGTAGGTGTGTGTGTACCTGGATGGTGGTGGGGATTAAAAAAACAAACCTTTTTGATGATTGGCCAAATGTTTTTTTTGACAATAGCTACCTTTAGAGCTGCCATGACGTGGGGGGTAGGTCAATAGGTGTGTTACCTCGTTGGTTAAGGGGTATGTCTTTTTTTGTGTTCACAACCATAAAATAGTTTTTATGGAGGATAAATCAAAATTAGCTTTGTTTGACTTTAGTACCCTTTAAGTAAGGCTGCCACAGGAATGAAAAGGCAGGTCAGTAGGTGTGTGTATCTGTGTGAGGTTGGGGGTATGTGTTTTGCATGTATGACCATGTAACTAATTTTTATGGATGATGATCAATTGTTTTTTGACTATAGTTACCCTTTAAGTGTGGCTTCCAGGGGATGGAAAGGTAGGTCAGGAGGTGGGTGTACCTGTGTCTGTGTGGTGGGGGTTTGGGGGGTATCACCATTTGTGTTTAGACCATGAAACAAACTGTTTTTGAAATATTCACATTTGAGCATTGCTACCATTATAGTCTATGGGGAAAACTGTCCCGTAATTCGCAAATAATGCCGTAACGCTCCGTGGATTCCTTAGCTAGGTAATAGCACACTTCTCCTATATGCCCCGCATGGCTGTACCGAATTTCATGTCTCTAGCTCAAAACTGTGGAGGAGATACAGTCCCAAAAGCGAAAGAAGAAAATGGAGGGAAGAAAAAGAAAAAAGAAGAAAATAGAAAGAACAGTAATTTTGCTCTTCAAGCCAAATTACCGTATATACTCGAGTATAAGTCGAATTTTTCAGGCTTTAAACATAGCCTGAAACCTAACCTCGACTTATACTGGGTCAAGTCCTAATTTAGATCCAATTCTGCAATTGCAGATAGTAACCAGTAGGTGGCGCTGTGTTAACCACATAGAACGTTACAGGAGCTGATCTGCCTTTACACTTCCTGCTTCTGTAGTCTGGCTGCTGGACTCACTCAGCATGTCACTGCTCATCTGGATGCTGTAAATCTGATAGGTCTCCTCAGTTTAGGGCAAAAAACAGCTGCTAGTACAGTGCAAATGAAATTGAAACTACAACTCTCAGGTGACATTTTAACTATTGGGGGTCAGAGAGTCCTTTACTATATGGGGTCAGAGGGCCCTTTACAATATGGGTCAGGGAGAATTTTCAGGAGAATTGTAAATGATGGTAAGCTTAATAAAAGTTTACTGAACCTTGCCACTCCACATGTTTAGAAACTGAAACTCCCAGCAACAAAGCACTGCTGGGAGTTGTAGTTTCCAACATCTGGAAGTGCCAAGGAATTGGAGGTTACTGGTAACTGGATTTGGCTATTACTGTATGGGATTATGTATGGGAATTCTGCTGTCCTTTTAAAAGGCAACTAAAGCCTAAAAACAACACAGAAATACAGAGGCAGTAGTGGTCATAATTTCTACCTCGACTTATACTCGAGTCAATCCGTTTTACAAATTTTTCAGGTAAAAAATAGGTACCTCGACTTTACTCGGATTCGACTTATATGAAAGAGGAGAATTCTTGGTTATTTCATGCTATGACATCGGTTTTTATGAGACCTATTGAAACGATGAGCAAAGCCACAGTAGTTTTCTTCCTGACATTAACTTTATCTGGTCCCCATAGCTGCAGAGGAAAAAAAAAAGCAGAATAAGCTAAATGCATTGAATCCATACTTCTTCTTAAAAACATTCTGTGCTTGAACTCTATTGCATGTGGTGGCTCATAGGTGAATGAGACCACATAATCAATGTGAATTACATATGTTTGGGTTTGTTCCTGAGAATTTAGTGACTATCACATATTTGTTTATAATAAATGTAAAAACTCTCTGTAAATATACATATTGGACTACTATCATTGAAACAAGATTTAATAATGTAAAAGGAAGCTATAAGGTCTATACTGATATACATGTTTGTTCTGATATTGTCTATTTTCCCAAAAAAAAATGCGTTGTACCATTATGGTGGGTCCCATTTCTATCCATTATAATGCTTGAGATGGGAAAACAGAAACTGTACAAAACCAATTCAGGCACAATGTGCAGTGGGATCTAAGCCTAGCCTTGTTGTTATAAAAAGGGCATGTCCACCCCCCAAAACTAAAATTTAACCCCTTACTGGCCACATCAAGTAGTTTAAAAACAATCTTACCTTACATTCTGCTCAAAAAGTTCCCCTGCTGTGCCCCACCAAAGTCCAGAAACTGTCGTAGGAAGCAGTGTGGATCATGGTGCCTGAGACTTCCTCAACCTCATCAAGGTTGAGGCATGCTCAGTGCAGCCATCCCTGCCTCTCAGCCATCACGGACGCGGCTGCCGGTCCCGCCCCTGCTTTCAATTCCTTGCAAGCAGAGGGCCTTAACACTGCAGCAGGGAGAGAGGGCAGAGGTAACGGGAAGTAAGAATGGGGACTTTCTAACAATTATATTAATGCGGTTGGGGCTGGGGGAGCATGCCCTAACCACATATCAAAAGTTAAATTTTGGGGTGGAAATGCCCTTAAGCATTAGAGTGGACCGAATCCGAACCCAGATCTGATTACACAAATCCGCCCGAAATTGGAAGGATTTTGGACTTTTTCAGTTTTTTCCGAACTGTTTTCAATAATTACCGAATGTTCAAGAATTTGGAATTTAAAAAATTATAATTTTGAAATTTTGAAAAAAATAAAAAATTTACGAACCGACAATTTTTGAATTTTCTCAAAATACTACACGGAACCCAAACAGAAAGTGCATACATTTTCTGGTATTGGGCATTAATACTTTTTCCAGACTATTTCGCAGGTCCCTGAGATATTTAAAAAAAGTTACCAATTGCTATTTATCCTTCATTTTAGCCGGAACTTTTAGATTTTTTTTATTCCCTTTGATGTCAGCAAAAATATGGGGGTTCCAGTGAGTCCGACCATCTTGTTAAAGGGGAAGTAGTTCAGTGCAAATACATGTACTTTCAGAAAAAAGAACAGTATTTTTTCATCCCAATGACCTTGATCTGCAATTCAGCATTTGTCGTGTATAAATAATGCAACCGAAATACTGACTTCCTGTTTGCAGGACCCTATAGTAGAGACCGTTATGGTCTGCCTTGACCAAGCGCCTGGGTTGATTCAGTTGCTCAGTAGAGATCTGAGGACTTTGACCCATCCAACAGCCAATCAGTAGAAATTACTGTTAGGAACATTCCAAGGATGTGGTGTATCCTGGGAAGAGAAGAAGGACAGTTAGAACCTGAATGTCAGCTCACTAATGTCAACAGCAGGGAACAGCAAAGGGTATGAAATCAACTGATTTTCAAAAAAAGGGAGAATATGTAGAATAACTAAGAAGGCATTACACAAACTAACAATTTTACAAAATATTGATAATATGATAATTGAAATAATTCCACTGAACGTCCCTTAAGCTGGTGATTGAAGCTACTTAATGCAATCCTGTAAATCCCTTATTTTAAATATTTGTGTTTTTAAAGGGCATGTCCACCCTTACATAAAAAATTGATATGTTAAGTAGGACCCCCATAACTCAGGTTGTGTTTACTTACTGTCTTCAAATATGCTAGAGGCTGAAGAATCTGATGATCCACTGCCATGGCTACCTTCTGTTGGTAAGGCCACCAGTCACGGCCGTAACAGTGGATCACAGACAATGGCTGATGGGCACTACCAATCGAGCCTCATACTGCTGCCAAGCTGCGGCGGTGGATCATGGAATTTGTAAGTATGGATGCTTTAACTTGAGCATGTTTGGAGACAGTGAGTAGAACAAACCTGGGGTTTTAATGGTCCACTTAACATATCAAAATTTTATGTAAGGGGTGGACATGCCCTTTAATTCTACCCATAAAATGTTTAGAATATTTCTGATGGTAGAACCATCATATTTTTGCACCTTGAGATAATAAAGTCAGCTAATAATTTCTAAAGGAGGAAGAGCGTATGCAATGAATCAAGCATGCGTCAAGCAACCTGTAGACTGATATGTCTTCATGAGTTTTAAATAAAGTACATGTTGATTTAGATCGTAAGGTATGGGGCATTTCTTGTTCACTATTTATATAAAATTTGCAAAAGATGAGAACTATAATATGAAATTGAATACAAAGAATAAATAGTTCTTGTTGGGGAAGAGGAAAACCCTACTAAAGTTAGTTAAATCTATCAATATTTGAAAAGTATCTACTTGTTTATAATAAAAAATAAATGTGGGTCTTATTGGTGTTAAAAAAGTTGGGGGAAAGGGGTTTAAAAAAGTTCAAATTTAATTTAACTTTTAAATAAAGGTAAATTTATTGTGCAATTCTAATTACCCATGATATTGATAGAGATATTATGTCCTTTGTTTCTATAAAAATATTAATACCTACTGAATACTCAGTGTAATAACAGTAAGCCTATATTTTCTATACTAAGGAGCAACATCCCAATCGAAAAATACAGAATCACCAACAGCCTCAACACTACAATAGTTTCCAACACCAGAAATAAGGCTCCCCAAACAATGCTGCAGATATCCATGCCAACAACATTGGAACAAAGAGTTATCAACTTCCACAGAACAACTGCAGCATTACAAGCACAATATCAGAAAACTACAACAATTGTTGAAACAACATGAACATCTGCAACTACAGAATCAGCAAAACACCTCAACTACAATAGTTTTCAACACCAGAAACAAACAGTTCCCCAAACCACTGCTGCAGATACTACCGTGCAAACAACATTTGAGACAAACAGAATATCACAACTAGAAAACAACTGCACTTACTACAAGCACAATAACAGAAACTACAATAGTGTAGAAAGGCTATGATATCTGCAATAACAGAATCACCAACAACCTCAACTACCAATAGTTTCAACACCAGAAACAACAGGTTCCCCAAACCACTGCTGCAGATACTACAATGCAACAACATTTGAAACAACAGAATTATCAACAACTACAAAACAACTGCAGCTTCTACAAGCACAATACAGAAACTACAGTAATTGTGGAAACTACTATGACATCCGCAACTACAGAATCACCAACAACCTCAACTACAATGTTTCAACACCAGAAACAACAGTTCTTCAAACCACTGCTGCAGATACTACCGTGCCACAACATTTGAGAAAACAGAGTTATCAACAACTACAGAGAAACAACTGACTTCTACTACAATAGTTGTAGAAACTACTATGACATCTGCAGCTACAGACATCACCAACAACCTCAACTACAATAGTTTCAACACCAGAACAACGGTTCCCAAACCACGCTTGCAGATACACCGTGCCAACAACATTTGAGACAACAGAATTATCACAAATAGAGAACAAATGCACTCTACACCAAAAAACGAACTACAATAGTTGTAGAAATTCTATGACATCTGCATACAGAATCCCAACAACCTCAACTACAATAGTTTCAAACACCGAAACAACGGTTCCCCAGACCACTACTGAGATACTACAAGTGCCAACAACATTTGAGACAACAGAGTTATCAACAACTACAGAAACAACTGCAGCTTCTACAAGCACAATAACAGAACTTCTATAAGTTGTAGAAACTTCTATGACATCTGCAACTAACAGAATCACCAACAACCTCAAGTACAATAGTTTCAACACCAGAAACACAGTCTCCAACCACTGCTGCAGACTACGTGAAAACAACATTTCAGACAACAGAATTTTCAAACAACTACAGAAACAACTGCAGCTTCTACAAGCACAATACCAGAAACTACAGATTGTGGAAAAATACTATGACATCCGAAACTACAGAATCCCCAACAACCTCAAATACAATAGTTTCAAAAAAACCAGAAACAACGGTTCCCCAAACAACTGCTGCAGATACTACAGTGCCAACAACATTGAGACAACAGAGTTATCAACAACTAAGAAACAACTGCAGCTTCTACAAGCACAATAACAGAAATTCTATAGTTGTAGAAACTCTATGACATCTGCAACAACAGAATCACCAACAACCTCAACTACAATAGTTTCAACACCAGAAAACAACAGTTCTCAAACCACTGCTGCAGATACTACAATGCAACAACATTTGAAACAACAAGTATCAACAACTACAGAAACAACTGCAGCTTCTACAAGCACAATCCAGAAATTCACTAATTGTGGAAACTATATACACCCGCAACTACAGAATCACCAACAAGCCTCAACTACAATAGTTCACACCAGAAACAACGGTTCCCCAAACAACTGCTGCAGATACTACGTGCCAACAAACATTTGAAACACAGAGTTATCACAACTACAGAAAACAACTGCAGCTTCTACAAGCACAATAACAGAAACTTATAATGTTGAGAAACTTCATGACATCTGCCCCCAAAAACACAGAATCCCCAACAACCTAACTACAATAGTTTCAAACACCCAGAACAAACAACGGTTCCCCAAAAACTGCTGCAGATACTACTGTGCAACAACATTTGAGACATCAGAGTTATCAACAACTACAGAAAACAACTGCAGCTTCTACCAAGCACAATACAGAAATTCTAAGTTGAAGAAAACTTCTATGACATCTGCAACAACAGAATCACCAACAACCTCAACTACATAGTTTCAACACCAGAAAACAACAGTTCTCCAAACCACTGCTGCAGATACTACCGTGTGAAACAACATTTGAGACAACACAGAATTTTCAACAACTACAGAAACAACTGCAGCTTCTACAAAGCACAATACCAGAAACTACAGTAATTGTGGAAACTACTATGACATCCGCAACTACAGAATCCCCAACCAACTCAACTACAATGTTCCAACCCAGCAAACAACGGTTCCCCAAACCACTGCTGAGATACTACGGTGCCAACAACATTTGAAACAACAGAATTATCAAGAACTAGGAAACAACTGCAGCTTCTACAAGCACAATAACAGAAACTACAATAGTTGTAGAAACTTCAATGACATCTGCAACAACAGAATCACCAACAACCTCAACTACAATGGTTTCAACACCAGAAACAAACAGTTTTCAAACCACTGCTGCAGATACACAATGCCAACAACGTTTGAGACAACAGGTTATCAACAACTACAGAAAACAACTGCAACTTCTACTACATAGTTGTAGAAACTACTATGACATCTGCAGCTACAGAATCACCAACAACCTCAACTACAATAGTTCAACACCAGAATCAACGGTTCCCCAAACCACTGCTGCAGATACAACCGTGCCAACAACATTTGAGACAACAGAATTATCAACAACTAGAGAAACAACTGCAGCTTCTACAAGCACAATAACAGAAACTACAATAGTTGTAGAAACTCTATGACTCTGCATAAACAGAATTCCACAACCTCAACTACAATAGTTTTCAACACCAGAAACAAGGTTCCCCAGACCACTACTGCAGATACTACAATGCCAACAACATTTGAAACAACAGAGTTATCAACAACTACAGAAACAACTGCAGCTTCTACAAGCACAATACCAGAAATACAGTAATTGTGGAAAACTACTTGACATCCGCAACTACAGAATCCCCAAACAA
The DNA here is from genome assembly GCA_019447015.1 of Hymenochirus boettgeri. Classification (NCBI taxonomy): domain Eukaryota; kingdom Metazoa; phylum Chordata; class Amphibia; order Anura; family Pipidae; genus Hymenochirus; species Hymenochirus boettgeri. The sequence continues at coordinate 3,466 of JAACNH010004265.1, read as the reverse complement.
CCTCAACTACAATAGTTCCAACACCAGAAACAACGGTTCTCCAAACCACTTCTGCAGTACTACCAGTGCCAAAACGTTTGAAACAACAGAATTATCAACAACAGAGAAACAACTGAAGCTTCTACAAGCACAATACCAGAAACTACAATAGTTGTAGAAACTTCTATGACATCTGCAATAACAGAATCACCAACAACCTCAACTACAATGGTTTCAACACCAGAAACAACAGTTCTTCAAACCACTGCTGCAGATACTACCGTGCCAACAACATTTGAGACAACAGAATTATCAACAACTACAAAACAACTGCAAATGTCTACTACAATATTGTAGAAACTACTATGACATCTGCTACTACAGAATTACCAACAACCTCAACGCAATAGTCCAACACCAGAAAGCAACAGGTTTCCCAAACCACTGCTGCAGATACTACCATGCCAACAACATTTGAAACACAGATTATCAAAAACTATAGAAACAACTGCAGCTTCTACAAGCTACAATACCAAGAAACTACAGTAATTGTGGAAACTACTATGACATCCGCAACTACAGAATCACCAACAAACCTCAACTACAATAGTTTCAACACCAGAAACAACGGTTTCCCAAACAAACTGCTGCAGATACTACCGTGCAACAATCATTTGAGAAACAGAGTTATCAACAAACTCAGAAAACACTGCAACTTCTACTACAATAGTTGTAGAAACTACTATGACATCTGCAGCTACAGAATCACCAACAACCTCAACTACAATAGTTCAACACCAGAAACAACGGTTCCCAAACCACTGCTGCAGATACTACCAGGCCAACAACATTTGAGACAACAGATTATCAACAACTAGAGAAACAACTGCAGCTTCTACAAGCACAATAAAGAAACTACAATAGTTGTAGAACCTATGACATCTGCAAAACAGAAATCACCAACAACCTCAACTACAATAGTTTCAACACCAGAACAACGTTCCCCAACCACACCTGCAGATACTACAATGCCAACAACATTTGAAACAAAAGAGTTATCAACAACTACAGAAACAACTGCACTTCTACAAGCCACAATACCAGAAACTACATAATTGTGGAAAACACTATGACATCCGAAACAAGCAGAATCCCCAACAACCTCAACTACAATAGTTTCAACAACCAGAAACAACGGTTCCCCAAACAATGCGGCAGATACTACCATGCCAAAAAAACATTTGAAAACAACAGAGTTATCAACAACTACAGAAACAACTGCGCTTCTACAAGCACAATAACAGAAACTTCTATAGTTGGAGAAACTTCTATACATCGCAACTACAGAATCACCAACAACCTCAATACATAGTTTCAAACACCAGAAAAAGGTTCTCCAAACCAATGCTGCAGATCACTACCGTAAACAAACATTTCAGACAAAAGATTATCAACACTCAGAAACAACTGCAGCTTCTACAAGCACAATACCAGAAACTACATAATTGTGGAAACTTCTATGACATCCGAAACTACAGAATCCCACAACCTCAACTACAATAGTTTTCAACACCAGAAACAACGGTTCCCCAAACACTGCTGCAGAACTACATGCCAACAACATTTGAACAACAGAGTTATCAACAACTACGAAACAACTGCAGCTTTACAAGCACAATACAGAAACTTCATATGTAGAAAACTATGACATCTGAAACACACAATCACCAACAACCTCAACTACAATAGTTTCAACCACCAGAAACAACGTTTCAAACCACTGCTGCAGATACTACGTGAACAACATTTGACAACAGAATTTTCAACAACTACAGAAAACATGCAGCTTCTACAAGCACAATACCAGAAACTACAGTAATTGTGGAAACTACTATGACATCCGCAAACTACAGAATCCCCAACAACCTCAACACAATAGTTTCAACACCAGAAACAACGGTTTCCAAACCACTGCTGCAGATACTACCGTGCCAAACATTTGAGAAACAACAGAATTTCAACAACTAAGAAACAAACTGCAGCTTTTACAAGCACAATACCAGAAACTACAATAATAGTTGTAGAACTTCTATGACATTGCAATAACAGAATCACCAACAACCTCAACTACAATGTTTCAACACCAGAAAACACAGTTTCAAACCACTGCTGCAGATACTACCTGCCAACAACAATTTGAGACAACAGATTATCAACAACTACAGAAAACAACTGCAATGTTCTACTACAAATTGTAGAAACTCACTGACATCTGATAATACAGAATCACCAACAACCTCAACCAATAGTTCAACACCAGAACAACGGTTCCCCAAAACTGCTCAGATACTACCTGCCAACAACATTTGAACAACAGAGTTATCAAAACTAAGAAACAACGCAGCTCTACAAGCACAATAACAGAACTACATAGTTGTGAAAATTCTATGACATCTGGCAATACAAGAATAACCAACAACCTCAACTACAATGTTTCAACACCAGAACAAAAGGTTCCCCAAACCACGCTGCAGATACTACCATGCCAACAACATTTGAGAACAACAGAGTTATCAACAACTACAGAAACAACTGCACTTCTACAAGCACAATACCAGAAACTACGTAATTGTGGAAACTACTTAATCCGCAACTACAGAATCCCAACAAACCTCAACTACAATAGTTTCAACACCAGAAACAACGGTTCTCAAACCACTTCTGCAGATACTACCATGCCAACAAGTTTGAAACAACAGATATCAAACAACAGAGAAACAACTGCAGCTTCTACAAGCACAATCCAGAAACTACAAATTGTAGAAATTCTATGACATCTGCAATACAGAATCCCAACAACCTCAACTACAAGGGTTTCAACACCAGAAACAACAGTTCTCAAAACACTGTGCGATACTACCTGCCAACAACATTTGAGACAACAGAATTATCAAACAACTACAAGAAACAACTGCAGTCTAACTACAATATTGTAGAAACTCTATGAATCTGCTACTACAGAACTTACCCACAACCTCAACTCAATGTCCAACACCAGAAGCAACGTCCCCAACCACTGCTACAGATACTACCGGCAACAACATTTGAAACAACAGAGTTATCAAAACTACAGAAACAACTGCAGCTCTACAACACAATACCAGAAACTACAGAATTGTAAGAGAAACTACATTACATCCGCAACTACAGAATCACCAAAGTCTCAACTACAATAGTTTCAAACCAGAAAACAACGGTTCCCCAAACCATGCTGCATAACTACTTGCCAAACATTTGACAACAACAGAGTTATTCAACAACTACAGAAACAACTGCAACTTCTATACAATAGTTGTAGGAAACTACTATGACATCGCACTTACAGAATCACCAACAACCTCAAACTAACAATAGTTTCAACACCCAGAAACAACGTTTCCCAAACCATGCATGCAGAACTACCTGCCAACAACATTGAAAACAACAG
>JAACNH010004264.1:0-24829 GCA_019447015.1 Hymenochirus boettgeri | reverse complement strand
ACATCAGGGTACCTTCAATGATTGCTGGGGCACCTGGGAAATTGTCAGGAGGAAACACTGGTGAGAAAACAGCCTTGCAGCAACAGACTTAACCCAGAACAGATGTGTTTTTCTACTGGACTTTTTGCCTGATACCACCTATTTCCTAATACAAGGACAGTTCTAAAAGCACAAACTTGGAGGTGCGTGGGATCTCCAGTTCCATACCTTGGTGGCCAACCGTTACATGGAGGAAGTACACACAGTTTTTAAAGGACAACTATACTGTTAAAAATTAACTTTTTAAAATGAAAATCACCTGGGCACGAGAAGGAATTGATTATTCCCACCGCCCCATGTTGTTTTGTTAAGGGGGAGCTACCCACATACCATATTTCATCTGCCAGGTTGACAGCCCTGGCCATTCTTTATTACGATAGTGCTGAAGCATACAGAAAGACTGGTAGAAGCAGTTTTTCTCTTTGTCCCTGCTGCTACTCCTAGGAATATATTGGGATGTAAAAATCACCAATCCTAATCCACCTCCGGCCTCAGTTTTTTTTATTTTACATGGTAACAATAAAAATAAAAATGCACTATAGTTTTCCCTTTAAATACCTTCAAGGTCATTGCACCCAGCCACTGGTGTAGATACATTATACATGATGAGACCTGGGTTAAAACCCACCAGAAGGAAGTACCAAGCCCTCACAGACCACACACATGTCGGTAGACCAAAACATCACAATTTTACAACGGAAGATACAAAACAACACACTGGCTTTCTTGGAACTTGCTTGGTAAAAGTCAGGGAGAATGTTAAACGAAGTAGAGAAGGTTTTTTTAGAAAACCAACCACACAGACAGTTCTGTAATGTCTGACCTTGTCAAATATGGAAAAGTGAAATAAGGTGGGAGAATCACAGGAGAAATAACTGGTCCATCCCAGGTATCAGAGGGTGTCAGAAACAGTAAGAAATGTCCAGAAACCCCACATATTTAAAACCCAAAGATACGCCATACCACAACACAACAAAAAGAGCAACATCATTTCAGTGCAATGATTTGAAACGTGGGTGCTACAAAACAAGCAGCTGCACCAATTATGGACCAGAACATAAGAACCATTTCCTTTGGTCCGGTTGGTTGTTATGAGGTTCTGTGCGGCTGGTGTTTGCTCTCCCCCTCGCCGTGTACCCGCATTTTAAGGCCACCCGGCCTTCCCATTTACCAGACATGGTACATGTCAACCATCATGACAAATAACAGAAGGTTTCAAAGAGGTTTAAGAGGCCCTTTACAGTCAAAATAATATGACTCCCAGGGCAGTTTTGATAACCGCTAAGAAAGAAACATAGCAAACCGGAGGTTCCTGACTGAGATGATGAATAACACTAACAACTTATATTTTACTAGTCACTGTGGGCAACCTACATTTTCATCACTGTGGGCACCTAAATTTACCAGCATGTGTGTGCCATTTTCTTTACCAGTTACTGTGGCAACTAGGAGCAGCCTTCATTAATCACAAAGAATAAATGAAGGTGAGTAGAAGAAAAATTTTCACACTCTTATTTAATTTCCTCACCAATTGTACCCTTTAACTGCTCTGCTTTGTCTATAATACAGACAAGGGAAAATTGTTTGCCCTGTTTATTTTCTTCCTCCTGTCTCAAATGCATTGAGCCATCATAGTACATTAAACAGACGATCCTAACTGATTATAGAAGACATAATCAAGAGCAAAAAAATTTCAGGAACAAAGTTTTTCCAGCCAACCACATCCTCATTGAGTTGGACATCCTATATGGACCTTTCATTTTGTCCTGAGGCAGGTATGGCTGCCAGCTTTGTGACTGGGACCAAATAAAGCATTACCTGCAGGAAGACTTTCATACCCTGTCAAATACCTCTGGGCAGAATCTTAAAAAAAGGGAGATCTCAGGTATGGAGGATCTGAGCTGTCTCTTCATGATGCCTTTTGAAAGACGGAAACTAGAGATGGCTTAATCACATAGAAATGACAAATCCTGTTAACGTGGATGCGCTAATACGAATGCAGATGTCACAGACCACATTTATCGCCTGAACAAGGGACTTTAGTATTGTGATTCTAGAGATGTCAATTCATATAAATTTTTACTATCGAGTAGAGATGTTCCGATTCTTTCGAAATTTTGCTCTACTTTTCGGAATTCTAAAAAAAGTTGAAACTTAAAACAACGGACAGATAGAAGTCAATGGGAATAAAAATCTGAAGTCCGGAGTAAACTAAGAGTATAACCTGCCTGGTACCTTACAGTAGATTGCTTGGCACCTGGGAAATGGTCCAGGAAGAACATGTACAGTACACCAAAAGGGGCACATCCTTGTCTTATAAACAAGTGTTTTATTCACATCACACAATTGCAACATTTCGTTCCCTAGTCTTGGACCTTTATCAAAGCTACACAAGTTACACGTGCAATACCTCTTATCTAGTATGTGATAACAACACCCCTGTGACTATTTCCTGTGGGAGGAGTCAACATAACAGTGTTGAACCACACATACAAGTATACCCCTAAAACATCAACAGTGTTTAAATATTATATCGTGGTTAAAAGCTCTAAAACATAATCTCTAAAACCTAACAATCAATTAGTAAAGTGCACTGCTTAATAAAGTGCAACATACAGGCATGGGTGCCTGATAAAGTGACTAGTGACTAATAAATAGTATAAAAGAGTAATAAGAGTGAGAGTTCAATATTAAAAGCATCATGAAGCTGGGTATGAAACAAACATAGTGTAGAGGCTAAAGGTCATATAGCATAATTCAAGAACATAATCAATATAATACGTATTCCCAGGAAACTCTAGTGTTTATCTATCCTGTAAGAAACACTAAAGAGGCCAAGATCCCTACCATTTCACAGTTCGTAGGGTGATCAGGAATAATTCTGACTCGCAGTTACCTACTGGGTAAAACACAGCTCAGAGAGCATTACAGCTTTCAACTACGAGTGGTTCCCGGAAAGTCCTAAAAGTAGCACTCATTAAAGCTATCAAGCTTGGAGAAATTGGACTTGGGAGCCTAAAGATGACAATTCATTGTAGCTTTAAATTTGATACACAAGGATATAGATAACAGCAGGATCTATCTAGGAACTGGAAGTACGCTTCTCAGACACAACTCTGTCCAAATCTTTGCCAGCCAGACCCACTTAGGATTCGCAGAGGTAGGAACTGAGAGACCTGTTGGTCAAGAACGATCTGAACACTACGTAGACCCCCACATGCTACCTAGCCGAAACCACCCGCAGCCATAAGTGTACCAATTCAATCAGTCAATACATGATTGGCAGAGAGACATATCCGCACCCACATCATTCGTAGAAATATATCAAACCGCTATTAGGTTACAACTACACATTGAGTATATGTGGTACTCTGCCCTTGTGAATGTTATATGTGGAGAAACGATTTTTATAATCTCAGTAAACTAGAATTGACGCGCCATAGGTCTGCCATTAACACGGCCTTTCGTGACCCACGACTTCAAACCTGTGTCGAAACACTTTTTAGAATCTGGACATCGATTATGTGAATTTCAGGATTTTGGGCAATCGACCATGTACCGAAACCGAGAACGTGAGGCAACAATCACGGATGCTTTTACAGAGGGAGACATTCTGGATCTCGGACTTTGGCATACTGTAGCCCTGGGATGAACGAGCACTTGCCTCTTTAGATGTTTCTTACAGGATAGATAAACACTAGATTTTTCCTTGGGAATCGTATACTTGTATTATGTCTGAAGTATGCTATATACCTTTTAGCCTCTCTCCCTATTGTTTGTTCAATACCCAGCTTCTATGACTTGCTTTTAAATATTTATGACCTCTCCTCTTATTACTCTATTTTATACCTATTTATAGTCACTAGTCACTTTATCAGCCCCATCCTGTTAATGTTGCCCTTTCTTAGCAGTGCACTTTCTATTGATTGATATGTTTTAGATATATGTTTTAGAGCTTTTTAACCACGAGTAATATTTAAACACTAGGTGATGTTTTATGTGGTATACTTTGTATGTTGGTTCACCACTGTTATGGTTACGCCTCCACAGAAATAGTCACAGGGTGGTGTACACTATTACCTCTATAAGAAGGATATTGCCGTGTAACTGTGTGTAAATGCTTGATAAAGGTCGCAGACCCAGGACGCGAAACGTTGCCATTGTTGTGATGTGAATACCCACTTGTTTATAATACACCAAGTAGTGCCTGATTCACTGTGCATTTTTGTAATTATTGGATCCCTCGGAGCACCCTGGAATATTGATTGAGGGAGTGTGTGCAGTCGTTTACTAGGATAATATATATATATATATATATATATAGATATGCAGGCACTTTTGGTAACACCTCGAAAATAGTTTGATACCATCAAAATACAGTAACACCCCGAAATATATAGTCCTCGAAAATAGAGTAACCCTTCAAAGTAGCCTCATAACCATCGATGGAGCTTCTTAAATTGACCATAGTCCATCCTGATGTCTAGAATAAACAGTTAATAAAATAATTACAATAGAAAAGAAGGTAATTCGGGGAAAAAGGAACACCTTACCCATTTTATAATCTTTATATGCTATGGGGAGGTAGAGATTTTATTCTGTTCTCCTTATCTCCTTAGTAAATTTCGCAAGTTACACATATTTTACAGGAGGGGGAACACTAGTGAAAATCAGAGGATATCAGGCATGGTGGCCTTTAAGAACAACCATAAACCACAAGTCCCAGGCTCTTCCATTAAGACCACTCAAATTCTCAGTTCCTCACCATGCTTAACTTATTACTAAAAGAAATTTATGTAGTCAGCCCCCACCTGGCCGAGATGTAGCTCTGCCCCACCTGTCCAAAATTGTAGCGCTGCCCCACCTGTCGAGACTGTCCAATGTGAAAGATGATATTGGTGTAGGTCCTGCGCCCCTCCCTCCCATCCCAAACAAAAAGGGAAAGGGGTTTCTTCTGGTTAGTGTTATATAGCATTAGACCCTTATAAAGGAATAACTTTGTGAATTCATTTTTTAGTAATAGTAAAATTGGTTACAATAACCACAGTGCCCACAGACGACGCTAAATAGACTTTCTATGCAGTTAAACCAAGGAAACAGATTGAGGGGCAGACGTTGCCAACAGCTTGCGCTGTGACTCAGTATTCCCCACTCAGTGGACTTTTCAGGCTTATTGTGTTAAAAGATCAGGACAGGCTGCCTTGACTACCGTTCAGAAAATATCAACCCCCAATAAATCTACATACTAGATGAAGATCTATGGGTAGAGACTTGCAAGGCATGATCTCCTAAGGAGCTATGTATAATTTTTTATTGGTCCCCTTAAGTGACAGAGCAGCCACTTATTTCTGACTAAATTGATCACCATTTGGGGGTTTCCCATGGGCTGCCTCTTAGCCATCTTCAGTCTCTAAATTAGCATCTGCTCTGTTAGTTGAACTGAGTATTGTTAAGGCAAAAGGGTATGGTCCTGTTTCTACTTGTGTCAAGGGAAATAGTGGACCACCACTTGGCAAAAATTTTCCCTTAATAAATAAAAATGTGTTAAAAATCTTCATGGGGTTATTTTTTTAGCTTCATTTTTACAATGGATCAAGTGGTCTGAGAGCTAAATCTACATTGCAAGTAATTTTATAATCAAAATTCATCGCCAAATGCTCTCGGGCCGGTCCTAATGAATTCTGTTGAGGGTTTTCATGCCACATACCACAAGCAAATCTACAGGCTGTGAGACCCAACGTTTCACGTAAGTCACGTGAGAGAGGGCACTGATTATAGACAGAAAGGAAGGGAGGGGGAACGTAATGGGTTCGGCAACAGACTGTATTTGCCATAAGGTACAAGATTTACTGGTTTTTTTCTGTACTTTTGATTTGATAAGAGGGCTAGGGACACAATAGTCTTGATACAATGAGTGGCTATACGGGCGCTGCTTACAGTTCAAGAGTTCCCCCCGTAAACATTCTTTTTTATTAAGGAGAGCTTAAAGGGCTGATTTCATATTAAATTACATTGAGAAAAAAATGTTTCATGCAGATTGATTTTACTGATGTCATGGCAATCTTTCCAGATCTTAAGTCCTTCACGCACACGGTTGCTTAAGCGGAGAACATTTGTGCATCCCCCCAGTAATGCATTTAGCAGAAACTTAAGCATGCTTCCATAGAGTATTTGCAGGGAGCATTACTACACATGAATCAGCCCAGCCTCTGCCGGAACAAATATCCTTTAATCTTGCAATACAACCCAATTCACCTTGCATGTCCCAACACTTCATAATGTACTACGAGGATTTCTTGTTTCTAGATAAACTGAATTATATCAATTTAACGATCATTAAGATATTATGTCAAGGAGTTGCCACCAGAGAGGTGCCAGTATACAGTGGAATTGACTATGGTAGAGTTACTCAACAATCTGGGCCACACCGATTTTAACAATTGGCACAGAAACATTCACATAGAATATATGCATTTTGTAAGTGTGCCCAAGTACCTAGCTCTTCGTTGGCTACAACCTGTGAGCACACCAGCAAGAAACACAAATAATGGTCCTGGACCAGGAGATGTGCTGTCACACTGGGATTTTGTGGCAAGGTACCCTCCAGACAGGGGTACCTCAATGCAATTAGCCATTTTTTTCATCATTATCATCATCATAAATAATCACAAAACCCTCTATTTGTAGCACTTCACCTTGACATAGGCCCTGGGCTTTTGCGTTGAGATTATATCCTCACAATTGATTGACTCAGACAGTGTCATGTGAAACATCAGCCGCAGGTAGTTTAAGCGGGTGGTGGCTGTTGGTGTTCCATTGGGAAAAGGATCTGCTCCTCTGATAAACACAGGATCTCTAACAGTGGTTAAAGTTCTGAAGTCAAACAGAAGATGATGGATGAGTTTATGTCCTGTAGGTGACTATTTATAAACATACCAATAAGGTTGAAGGGGGTTTATTGTAAGAGCATTGCCTTAAATGATTGACGCTTGTTGAAAAAAATATACTATTCTACTGCAAGTAGTAGATTCTGTTTGACAGAGCAAAGAAAACTTTGCCCCTATAAAAAATGAATTCCTGGGCTAAAAAGAAGGAAATTCAGGGAAACGACTTTGCATTAATTACAGTATGGTGGAGTTATTGAACAGGTTCAATTGAAATCCACAACAAGCAATTATATCTTATCTAATTAGTTAGGGAGACATAAGCCGAAACATCTGAAATAATATAGGCAAAAGACTGAAATACATCTTAAATGTTGATATAATTGTCCATTTATGCCTGGAAATTGTCCCGGGTAAGGAACACTGCATGATTTAAAGGAAAACTTTGAAAATTAGCTAAGACATGGCATGTGATTGAAGGCAATCCCGAACTCTTGGTGGATGGGCTTGAGTTCTTGGAAGTGGGGTCTTGCACTGACTCTGTCCCATTCACTTTGATCCTCGCCCGATCTGCCCCGCCTGTTTGATGGTGCCAGCTGTGTTTAACCAAGGTACACACGATACAATAATTCAACCCACAACACACATTTCAGTGTTCAGTTGGGCAGGAGCGAATTATTGTATGGCGGCTTTTCGCCGCCTCGATCAACCGCTGGACCATTCATTTGGTCCGAATCGGATGAATGAATGATCAAACAGGTCAGAAAATCACAACTGATCGTGCGGTCCTCTATGGAACACCACGATCAGTCGCGGTTAACTGCGCGATGCGGCTGCTTTTGCTGCAACCGTCAGTCCTTCCTCCTGGCTGGTTCAAAAGCCTTGAACGTTGGTCAGGACGAAGGATTGTAATAGTGTGTACCTGCCTTTAGGCTATTTATGTTATAAAGTGGCATAGAGAGAGCCACTTTCAAAAGAATAACCCAGAAATAAAGGGTATTGGATCACCGCTGTATCTTCTTAAGGTTCTTCATATTAGACATGCAGATATCCTGGTCTAGTGTGGATGTTCCTTCACACTACCATCCATATCAGTCAGATACTTGGGTGCTGCCAAACTTCTAATTAAACCAATAAATGTAATCCACGAATAAGTGATAAGATAAGTCCAAAATTATCTATGTGTTTCGGCCATTAATATGTATATATATATAATATATATATATATAGATTATATATATGTGTGTGTGTGTGTGTATACACTAGATTGCAAGCTCTTTAGGCAGGGATCTCTTTTCCTAATATGTCAAGGCAAACCACACTATTTTATATATATATATATATAATTTTTATATATGTATTCTTACATTTAAAAGTTTTTTTATGTAATATAATGGTTAGGTCCCACTATACGCGTTGCAATCCGTTTTCCATTTTGCGAATCGCAATGTAATTTGAAATATAATAGAAATCAGTTTCCCACTGTATAATTTGTGTTCCGAATCTATGTGGTCCATTTTTATCTCGTATGCGTGCACGACTCTTGGTCCATGTGTGTCAGAATCGCACTTTAATAATAGTCTATAGGAACACACAAAAAACACGGACACACACGGAACAAAACTTTATTTTTGCAGGGTTTTTTTGCGTTTTTCTCAGTGTTTCCTGTTGATTTTCCAAAAACTTCACACACACACAGACAAATAGACTAGAAACATGGTCACACATAGACAAATGCATAGAAAAATGCATGTCTGCAAATGGACAGGAACCCTATGTCAAAGCACTCAAAATGGACAGCACAATGCACATAATGGACTTAGTCCTATTATTTATCAGATAATGGCTTGCACTTATCCCCTTGTTTGTACACTCTGTACTTTATAATTGTACAGCGCTGTGTATCCAAGTTTCGCTTATATAAAAAAAATATACATACATAATATAGGACATACAGTATATACATCATGTATGCCTCTGATCTTAATTGATTTTAAATAGAGATGGTCAAACTCACTGAAAAACTGTTCTTGCAGATTCGCAATTTTCAAAAAAATTATTCGGGATTAAAAATCTGAAAACTCCACCTAAAATGAAGATATAAATAGCAATGGTGCAGTAATAACCATCCAGAGCGCCTCGTAGTATTAAATTGCATGTTTTTTAAATTAGAAATTTCTGAAACATCAAAATCGAAAACAGTTCCACTGTTTCGGAAAAATCCGAAAAGTCAGAAATCTGCAAATCTGAGTTCCGGCGGATCTGTGAAACCTGCTCGTGAAATCAGTCTCATCTGAAATGATGTCGAGTTTGTGAACAAAGAATTTGCTTTTCGTTTATTTTATGGTGAAAGTTTTGCTTGTAAAAGTAGAAAAGAGTCATGCATTTTTCCTAATTATAGTCATCTTTAAGTCTTTGAGTTGTTTTGATAAATGCCCTTTTCATTTCTTTACACCCTCCGTTTATATCGGGTTATGCGCGATTCCACTCCACCAGCAATATGCTAATGGCTCGTTCCTTCCATTGAATATGGAATTCGAGTCCCCATGGGGTAAGATCTTTCATTACAAACTGACTTTCTTTTTCTTGCTTTGCTTGAACCAATTTTGATTTAACACGAGATATAACCTCATCAGCCTAGAAAATTTCTTATTCGAGATGCTCTGAGCAAAATAACCCAATTATTTTGAGTGTCTAGAAAAACAACAAGGGAATTCTTTAAAAGAAATCAGTAGTTATCTACAGCAATCATCTCATTTTAAAGATGTCAAACCCTAGACTTTTGTTGATGGAAACACTTACAGGGTTATTCAATAAAAGTTCTTATGTTTAAATTGTGCCAATTTGCCCCACCAATCAGATGTTAGCTTTCAAATGTTAAATAAAATCTATTGGTTGGGGCAAAATTAGCACCATTTTAAACGATAAGAACTTTTATTGAATCTCCCTGTTAGTGACCAGCAATGGATGTACTGTTGTCTATGATAAAAAGAACATTGTTACAAAGGATGTTCTATAAGAATGTTTGCATTTCTTTTGATAACATTGAGGATTTATGGTAATGGCACTTTGGCAGAAGAAGCGCACTTGGTACAGTTTTGTCATTCTCCCTTGTCGCCATCCGTTCAAATTACTTTCACTTTGTTTCTGTTCTCCCTTGGCTGCCCAAAGCCCTTTTACTTTGTCACACTGGAGACTGGCATATGGGTTTAATTAACAATTCGCTCAGGGAGTTAAAATGTGGGTCCACATTTATTTTCTGAATCTAGAAATGAAAATAAATTTAATGAGCAAAATATGTTTTGAGCATGTCTACAGGCTCCTTGCTATTGGGGGTCTCTGTATGGATTAAGTAACTGCAGACTTAATACAAGGGAAGGAGCAAGTACTATAGAACTTCACAGAGAGGATTAATTGCATAGATTATGACTAGAGATAGATCCAAACTCAGTTCTGAAGCGGATCTGCCGCAACTCGGACTTAGCGATCTTTCAATGATTATCGCACATAAAAAATTTGCAAATTTAAAACTCTAAAATTTTGATATTCCTAAAAATTTTTAATAAACAAAATCGAAAAATGTTTCTAAATGTCTAGAAATCTCGAAAATACTGCATGAATGCCAAAACTGAAGCGCATGAGTTTCCAGTACGGATGGTGTTTTTTTTTTTAAGATTTTGGGCATTGATTACGTGTTCCGTAGAACATTTCCCAGGTCACCGGCTATTTACAGTAAGTTTCCTTAGCTCTTTAACCTCCATTTTTGGCAGAACTTTGTATTTTTGAACTCCCATGACTTTAATGGGTCTGCTTGCAGTTTTTTAATTTTAATTTTTTTGAAAATTCCCTGAATCTGCAAGTGTAACGGATTTCACTGAGTGTTGGCCCTCTCTAGTTATGACAGAAACCTACAGAGTTTGACTATATACACTTATACGTATATTGATCGTAGAGAAGAGAATTTAAAAATTACAAGTTATAAGGTAACAATAAGGTAGTAGTATACTATAAAATAACATAATAATACAATGACATCAGGCAGCAGGCTTACTCTCATGTATATCTTAAACACTAAATCACATTTAATACATCTTTAGATTGGCATTTAACAAAATGAAGAACATTTTTGCAAATACTATAAATTGGCTTTTATAAACCTGATTGGTCTTCTGATGTTCTTTTGAATGAGCCCCTTATCCAATGAATCATTACTAACCATTAACATTTTTCAAGGAAAATCCAGCATGTATTAACAATAAGAAATCCTCTTTAACTCAATCAACAGCTGAGGACCCAATTCAGAGCGAGAAGAAGTATCTTCCCCATCAAAAAATAGCCTGAAAAATAAAATTAAAGTTATCTATGAATAAGGAATATATATCAGGAGATGTAATAAAGGTTCTTATCATTAAAAATGGTGCTAATTTTGACCCAGCAATCAGTTTTATTCAAGCTTTAAAGGCTAAAATCTCATTGGTTGGGGCAAAATTCACTTTTATTACATCTCCCTATAAGAGTAGCAAATTGCCCTTCATTTGGAGGATAGCATTTAATTGCAGGATCTGAAGCAGAATTCTAACAGGCCAACCTTTAGTTTGTTTTTATTGTAGTATCCAGTTCTGTAACTAATCTGGATTTTTACATAGTTTGGAGGATTTTTATTCCTCTAAATATCTGGTTTTAATTTAGCTTTACTAAATGAAAACACTATTTCCCAACAACCTATCTATCTATCTTCTATCCATCCTCCATCCATCTATTTTCCAAAAGTCAAGCTTCATACACATACACTAATTGTGATGGTCAAAACATCTAGCGACGTTCGAAGACTGACCATTTTGTTCAATTGTACATGAACAACGCCAATACTACCTATCCTACACTACAATTGGTTGCCTGAAGAGATCATTCATTGGCTACTCTAAGTAGACAAAAAAGGATGTGTCTACCTGTCTTAAGTCTCCAAATTGCAAGTCATTAAATCACAAGTAAATCACAGCAAACAATAAATGACCTACAGTATCCTGTTACTAAAAGAAAATAGGCAAAATAATGTGTCTCACTTATCTCATATTGCATTAGTTAAGGAGGGTGTAGTGTAATAGGAAACTGAATTGCTGGACTTATTTTAATTCTGAAGGAACGTACACATAAGACCAAGATGACAAAAAAAGGTGCAGTGGCCTTTTGGAGGCCTGGATGGAAAATGATGTGGTATTGTTGGGTATTCCAACAGTGTGGCTTTAATTTTATTCAGTTCAGATTTTAACTGGGCAACATTATCAGTAGAGATGTTAGAAAATGGCAAGATACATTCTGTTATCGGATTTTCAATATTCCAAAAATCGGACCCATAGAAGTCCGGTTGAAGTAGGTTAGTACAAATGACACAGGGACTTAATAAATTGTTCGGGGGACAGTACATATAACCAAAACCATTAAAAACTTAACTTCCTATCAAAGTTCTGAGATCCAAAGTCTCGGATGGTTCAGACGGAACTTCCGAACCGGGAATTCCAAAGCAGACCTTGCTCTTCATCTCTATTCATTACAATACATCCCAAGGTAAAACCAGTAGCTTAAAATACATTAATTGAAACCGGTGCTTTGTGTATTTGAAGATAATAAGCTCCAAAGGTTTGTAATATTATGTATATAAAGTAATGATCACAATATGTGTCTGTATACACTACATGACAGTTATGCTTTGTGCAATCATTTAAAATGTTAAAAATGCAGAAAAAGAACTGATCCACACAAGTGCTTCTTCCCGGGTAAGGAATTATCTTCCTTTAAAACACTCTCATTAGTAGGCAACTCATGGATAAACCTGCACAAACATCACTTGTCTTCCGTCTCTCTTGACCAGCCCAGCTATAAATGAGCTAAGTCATTAAACTGACTTTGAATTTAAAGGCTTTCATGCTTTTTATTTTTTTTAAACCAAGGATTTAAAATGGGATCCAAACAATGGGGTCCAGCATACAATTGTCCCTTGTTAAACAAAGACATCATCCTGCCTGTTTGTAGACTTTATGTAAATGCAGGTGGAAAGGCTAAATGTAGATCATGTGTTATGAAAGAGAACGAGACACAAGATTCTACATGGTGACACATAACAAGGGGTCACGTGGAGCATGTTTGTTTTGTTTGGTCAAGAAAGACCTCAATTATGACACTTTAGCATTACCCATGGTTCTTATATTAATTACGGGATATTTATTGGACACGTACCACCACCAATGACAATCCGCCATGATATTAAAATCCTTTCCAAGGAAGCCCCCTTGATGTCATCATCCTTCTCTATCAACTACCAAGAATTCCTAATGCGTTGGGTCTATCAGAAATAAGATTAGTACCACTGTCTATTTTGTTATCACGAACCTCAGCTTTGTCTGCAGTATTACAGGGAGCACACCATGATTATCAAAAGTTAAATGTTAAATGTTAGTTTGATCCATGGAATATTATTTTACAATATTAGTTGGAGTAAATCCCTTCAAAAGACAAGTTCCAGTAATGGTTCCAGTAATTAGGCTCTTTGGAAACAAATTGACTTGATGAATAATTGGTTGTTGTTAAGATTAAATAAAGTCAACCTCATTTAAAGGGCATGTCCACCCCAAAACTATAATCCCCCCAACTAATGGCCCCACCATGTAGTGTAGTTTAATCCTTACCTCACATCCCGCTCCATAGGGTCTCCTGTAGACCCCCCCCCAAAGTCCCAAAACTAACCACCAGGAGGATGCAGGGCTCTGCCTGCTATCTTGCCTCCGGTAGATATTTGCCATGCGTACTGCAGCCCTTCTCCCCCCCTCCCTCCCCCTCCCTCTCCCTCCCCTCTCCCTCCCTCTACTATCCCTCCCCTCCCCCTAGCACAAATCCCCCTTAATATGCTGCTCCCCCATGTCCCCCAGCCCCAACCGCATATTTTTTTTTTCAGAAAGCTCCCCAAACTCTTACTTCCTCTCCTCTTTCCTCCACTGCACTGAATGACCGGCAGCCGCGTCCGTGATTGGCTGCCGCCAGCCAATCACAGACGCCACTGCCGGTCCAGCCCCTTGCTTGCATTCTCGCAAGCAGAGGGCCGGCATTGCGGCGGAGGAACGAGGGGACGTAAGTAAAATTTATGCGTTGGGGCTGGGGGACATGGGAACAGCATATTAAAAATTAGTTTTACAGGTGGACATACCCTTTAAATACAGACTGCTTTATTAGCAAAACCTCTAATAATCAGATGCATAATACCATAAATGAAATATTAGTATTAAGGGAATATCCACCTTTAAACAAAAGTCTGGTCACATGTCCATTACCTGCCATTATCAAACTATATTCAGCACTTATTAGTTGTAATTGCCTCCATTTGGCAGAGAAGCTGTCTGCTTCCTCCATGCAGTGACTGTTGACATCACACGCACATCATTGACTGCTTATTCCCCTGCTGCCTCCTCTGCACATGCTCAAGCTTATAAAAGCTCATTGAGCAGAGGGAGGCAGATACCTTTTCCAAAAGAAAATAACTATCATTAAATATCTGGTTACAAATACATGTACTAAACTGGTAAAAATTGCTGTTGGGGTTGTGTGCAGATAACTGACACAAGTTACCAGTTTTTTTTTAAGGGTAAACTTGCCCTTTAAATGGGCCTTTGCATTTGGGTAAGCATCATTTGAGCAAGCACGAGAAATGGATGAATTTTAATTTTATGTGGTAAATGCAATAAAATGTAGACTGAAAATGTCTTTTACACCATTTTTGCATGAAGTAATAAGGTTTTAAAAACATGCAAAGAATAAGCCAGAATGTAAAATGGGAGAGGGAGTAGCAAAATTGCATCACCCAGTATTGCTGTAAATCAGCCCTGGGCAATAATAATAAATGCTGCATTAGTCTCACTATTTAGTGCTGAAAGTTGTTTTTATTTCTCTGCCCTTCAAAAAGTCCTCTGAACAGAATTATTTTAAAGGGCATGTCAACCTTAAAACAAAAAAAAACAAAAAAACTTTTTTCAGTTTATTACATGTATTTGTACCAGATTTTAATGCTAAGTTCTATTCCTGTCTGGCAAATGTATCTGCTTCCTCCCTCTGCTCAAAGAGGTGCAGTGGAGGCAGCGGTTAAACGCAGCCATCATTGATTGATTGCATGGAGGGAGGAACTAACTTACTTTGCCAGAATGGGGACAATAATTAATTTGGCTGAAAAAGCCAAATTACTGTTCTTTCTATTTCTTCTTCTTCTTTTTCTTCTTCCGTTTTATTCTTCCGCTTTTTTGGACCGTATCTCCTCCCACAGTTTTTGAGCTAGACATGAAATTCGGTACAGACGTGCGGGGCATATAGGAGAAGTGTGCTATCTTCTAGCTTAGGAATCCGCGGAAGCGTTACGGCGTTATCGTGAATTTCCGGACATTTTTTCCCATAGACTATAATGGTAACAATCCTCAAATGTGGATATTTCAAAACAGTTTTTTTCATGGTCATAAATACAAATGGTGATGCCCCCAACCCCCCACACAGACCCAGGTACACCCACCTACTGACCTACTTTTCCATCCCTGGAAGCCATATTTAAAGGGTAACTAAAGTCAAAAAAACTATTTAGATTTATCCTCAATAAAAGTTAGTTTTATGGTTATAAATCAAAAAAGACATACCACCTCAACCAGACCCAGGTACACACACCTACTAATCTACTTATCCATTACTGTGGCAGCCATACTTAAAGGGTAACTAAAGTAAAAAAAACTAATTTAGATTTATCCTCAATAAAAGATAGTTTTATGGTTGTAAACACATAAAAAACATACCCCTCAACCAGACCCAGGTATACACACCTACTGATCTACTTATCCATTACGGTGGCAGCCATATTTAAAGGGTAACTAAAGTCAAAAAAAACTAATTTAATTTATCTTCAATAAAAGATAGTTTTTGGTTGTAACACAAAAGACATACCCCCTCAACCAGACCCAGGTACACACACCTACTAATCTACTAATTCATATGGTGGTAGCCCTACTTAAAGGGTAACTAAAGTCAAAAAAATAATTAGATTTATCCTCAATAAAATAATGTTTTATGGTTTTAAACAAAAAAAGACATACCCCTTCACCAGACCCAGGTACACACACCTACTGATTTACTTCTATTACTGTGGCACCATACTTAAAGGTACTAAAGTAAAAAAAAATAATTTGATTATAATAAAAAGTTTGTTTTTTTAACCTATAACCCTCATTCGAATATAGACTTACATACATACATACTGACCTACCCCTCCATTACTGTTGCACCATAACTAAAGGGTAACTAAAGTCAAAAAAAATTTTTGACCAATCATCAAAAAGTTTTTTTTCCCCCCACCGGACACAGGTACACACACCTACTGATCTACTTATCCATTACTGTGGCAGCCATACTTAAAGGGTACTAAAGTGACATTTTTTTTTGACAAATCATCAAAAAATACAGAGAGATTCAATAAAAGTTCTTATAATTGAAAATGGTGCTAATTTTGCCCTAACCAATCAGATGTTAGCTTTCTGATTGATTGATCAAAATTAGCACCACTTTGGGCTGGGTACCACAAAAGTTTTTTTTGTCCCAAACAAGGTTCACTACAAACTCATCATTCCCATTATTGAGTTTTAAAATCTGCAGCACACACACATTCCCTTCCAAAATCCGCCCTTCAAGCCAAATTCAAAGTTTATACTTAAACTTTCCCTTTCTAGTTATCTCTAAAAATCTTGTTAGTAATGCAGGTAATAAAGTACAAAATAATCATTTGGGTTGGGTGCAGGTAATTGATCAGTTTTTGAGGGTGGACATTCTCTTTTAAATCCTCATCCTCCATACCCTCCTTAGTTTTCCTTTAGACAGGATCTGTCTGGACAGTTGGTGTATAATTTAGGTCTATGTTACCATTCTGTTTTTGTTTCTGTTTTGGTGCTAGCAGGGTACCCTACTGTCTCCTCTAATCTGCCTCACCTTTGGCCTTAACAAAAGTCTATATCCCATTTCCGGAACCTTTACAATATCTTCTCTGCTTGTTCATTATAAGCCAAAGTGAATGAAAGATTCCTTTAAAACTTTTAATGGCTGTCTAAATTGGTATTATTAAACTGTTACATTCTTCTTCTTCTTCTTATGATTATTATTATTATTATTATTATTACAGCTATCGTAGCCATTTGGGGAATTGCTGTCTACATCCTGTTTTAACACAATATCTTACAAACAGACCTGCACACTTGCTGCAAATTAAGTGCCCATTTTATATAATAGGAGTCCTACCTAGACATTGGCAATAGTTGTGTGATATCTTTTATTATTTCCCTTTAAGAATATTGGATGGATTCCTTTAACGTTATAACCTTTTTATACCATATTATATTTCTTATATATTATATATATTTCTACATCTTTTACAGTTGATTCCTTCCTTTCATTGTATCTTATCTCTAGAATTTAATATACCCATTGTATCCCTAACATCTACGTTCACACTAACACCCCAACTAGAACCCACACAGCCAAAAAATAGAGTCATTTTCTGTGTGAATTTTTGTGCATTTGCATTTGGATTGATACAATGAAAACACTTGTGTTACCAGATACGAATTCCTGCAGCAGCGCATTCAACATGGCACTGGGGTCATTATATTGATTCTTACTTGTTACAATTCATTTCACTCTGTTTTCAGATGTACTCAAAGCCAAACCCTTCACTATAATTTTAAACGAAAAGCTCTTATACAATGCTACGAGCAATCAACCACTGACTGGCCGTAACGGATGTTCAGTTGAGCGTTGTTAGTTGATACACCAGGTTGGACCACCAACAATGCACAAATGGCCTCACACATAGATTATTGTCTGCTACAACTGTTCGTATGGGGCTTGTTTGGCCATGGTCGCATGCAGGATCGCACTTGTGTATGAGCATTTATGCTCCATCCAATATTAAGATAATAGCCTTGGTTCTTTCCTACAATCTTTAATTAGGACAAAATATGGACACAAAACCTCGATTATAAAAAGAAAGCAAACAAACAAAACATCACTCGGAAAACTACTGTCCTACACTGCAATTTCCTCCCCATCAACTGAAGACATAATTTTTTTACATTTTTATGGCATTTTGTTTGAAACCGTAG
The DNA here is from genome assembly GCA_019447015.1 of Hymenochirus boettgeri. NCBI lineage: Eukaryota > Metazoa > Chordata > Amphibia > Anura > Pipidae > Hymenochirus > Hymenochirus boettgeri. The sequence goes on along the minus strand of JAACNH010004264.1, from coordinate 6,735 downwards.
AGCAGATAATTACTTGGTTTGTTCCCTTTTCATCCAAAAGTGCACTGTCATTTATAACGGACTTGAGCTCATTGTTGACATTCAGAAAACAGATAAACAAACAGCTTTTGAAAATAAGGACGGGGAAGATGAACTGTGGCACAGAATAGAGGTGATGTAGTTTATGCAAAGGTCTCGGACCCTCCATATTAATCTAAAAAAAAGGCAAGTTTCTTAAGTTCTTCTGGGAAGGACCAAGATATTTTATGTTTTAAAAGGGATATCGCAACCTTTAATTACAGATTATTGTTTTTTCCCCTTAACCTGACATTATATGTGCAATTTATTTGTTGCATATTTTAATGTATGTTGGCGGGAATGGCTACCTTTATTTATTTTTTTTTACATCCGATGGGATAATATTCATAAGAGAGGATGTGCAAAAGCTTGCCTCTGCGATTAGTCTACAGCAACCAATGAGACGTTCCTTACTGCAATAGACCAGCAAAAAGCTAACATGTAATTGGCAACAACAGAGCAAACTTTAGAATTTAGTAATACAGCAACAAAATATTTCATTGTAGATTCTCTGGTTCCCTAGAGATTTGGCTGTCGTTTTGTCACAGAGTCAAAAGTAATGGTTTTGATGGCGGATTGTGCCATTGAAACTTAACTTGGTGAAACGATTGTTTTGACGTATTAGTCCAATATATGTAGTAAAAAGTACCGTGATACTTTTAATGGACTAACAGTTTATTTTAGTAGACAATGAGACGTAATGTGGGTTCGATTAGAACACAGTTTCTAATCGAATCAGAGGGTTTGGAAGTCTTTCGGAACTCTGGAATTTCACGGAACCTGATTTTTATTTTTCGAAAGTAGATAGTTATCGAAAACGAAGTAGATATTATCAAAATCGAAAGTGTAATTATCGAAAATCGAAAGTAGATATTTATCGAAAATCGAAGTAGATAATTATCGAAAATCGAAAGTAGATAGTTATCAAAATCGAAGTAGATATTATCGAAAATCGAAAGTAGTAGTTATCAAATCGAAAGTATATTTATCGAAAATCGAAGTAGATAGTTATCGAAAACGAAGTATTGTTATCGAAATCGAAGTAGATGTTATCGAAAATCGAAGTAGATAGTCGAATGAATAGATAGTTATCGAAATCGAAAGTAGATTTTCGAAAATCGAAAGTAGATAGTTATCGAAAATCGAAAGTAGATAGTTATCGAAAATCGAAAGTAGATAGTTATCGAAAATCGAAAGTAGATAATTATCGAAAATCGAAAGTAGATAATTATCGAAAAATCGAAGTAGATAATTATCGAAAATCGAAAGTAGATAATTATCGAAAATCGAAAGTAGATATTATCGAAATCGAAGTAGATAATCATCGAAAATCGAAATAGATGATTTTTTTGAAAATCGAAAGTAGACAATTTTCGAAAATTGAAAGTAGATATTATCGAAATCGAAGTAATAATTATCGAAAATCGAAAGTAGATAATTATCGAAAACGAAAGTAGATAATCATCGAAAATCGAAATAGATGATTTTTTGAAATCGAAAGTAGACAATTTTCGAAATGAAGTACAACATTTTCAAAAATCAAAACTTTCCAAAACAAAACGAAACTCAATAGTTTCGAACATCTCTAGTAGACAAGCTTTTGAGAGATCGGTGAGGTGCTCTGATTGGTCAGGTGCTCAGACCTGAGGAAGAGGGTCGGTCCCTCAAAAGCTTGTCTACTAAAATAAACTGTTAGGCCATTAAAAGTATCACAGTACTCTACTTTTTACTACATTGAAAGTAACAAAACCCACAATATTACAGAACTGAATTCAGTTTTTCCTGAATATTACAGTGGGAACGTTATAGATAAATGTTGTTATAATTATTTCTCAAACCCACTGCAAAAAAAATACAAAGAAGCAAGATGAAATACATATTAAAGTACCCAGGGTGAGGACTGAACCACTTTCTCCTCCATCTGGATTCACAATAGTTTAAAACTATACTTACCTAAAGTTTGCTTGCCCCTGTCCCCCTGCTGTGTACAGGGCCTGGTCTAGCAGTTCAGATCTTCACACTGGGTACTTTAATGGAGGAGAGGGAGGAGGGGTGAAATAATAGACTGGAGTTGTCCTTTAACCTTTAAATAAATTCAGTATATGTGAAAGTTTGGTAAACAATGATTTTATTTTGACACTAAATAAATATCAGTTTATTATCCGTGTAGTTGATATAAAAAATTTTAAAGGGGCTCATTACAAGTGGTCTTTATAATACTCTCCTACCTAAATTCAGCAGTATAAAGGTGTTTTTCCTGCTCTGACTGTGGACTGTGACATACTAGCAACACTGCTCTACCCCAAGTTTAAAGTTGCAGCAGGCACACTGCTGGGGCAGAGCAGCAATACAAGACCCACTCCCAAACTCTTATGTTTACTTAACCCACTACTGGCCCCTGTGAAGTTTAAAAAAATCCTTACCTTACATCTCTGCTCCATATGGTTCCTCTTTCCAAAGTCCAGGAAACTTAAGAGTAGGAGCTGTCTTCCTGTCCAAAGGTTTCTGCTTCCACCTTGTCCTCCGGAAGCAGGGCTGTTCCTACCATGAAGCATCTGAAAAGATTGATCATGGTGCGCCCTCTGGGATAGCTACAAAGGTGTCGTCTGTGAGATGTGTGTGTGTATTTTCTTGGCGTTTGTGTTGCTCTGTACAGCGCTTGTACCTTGGCTGGTGGCCAGAGGATGAAGAAGAAGCTGCAGTGGACTCGTCTGCGTCTCCCCGGTTGTGCAATAGTCTTAGTTTCTTATGCAACCAGAGCTCAATGGACCAACCCAGTCTGGGAGATGCAGCTTTTTCCTCATTCTCTGCAGCTTTTCCTGCAAACAAAACGCTGGGCTAAGACAACCATGAAGTGTAGCAATATACATATGTTTGTGATTGTTTTTCAGTAATCTAGGTTGGGTTGGACCAGGGTTCCCTACAATATATTAAAAAACCTTTTTTAAAGCTAGCACAAAGCCTGAAAAGAAGGTACCCATAGGTAAAGGAAGTACAGACAATGGTTGCAGGTCTGTTACTAGCTTCAAAAAAATATGATTTTTGGGGGGCAGGGATTTTTACACAACTCACCATTTGCCTGTCACGAACTCCAGACAAGAATGTGTAACTAAGAACCTATAACGTAAGACCCGAGAGCGAGATAAATCACCTAGGCTTGTTTAAAAGGCATGAACTCTTTTCAGTATAGGTCTTGCACTTGGTGGACTATGGACCACAGTTACCCTTTAGTTTGGAAACAAGATCTCAAAATAAGTCAATTTGGATTTACACCGTTCCATAAGGTCTAAACCATACTGTCAAAAACCATTGTGTCAAAACATATTCTCCACTGTTTACAGTTGTCTAAAACACACTGTCCACTGTCCTTAGTTGTCTAAAACATATGGTTCACTGTCATGGGTGTCTAAAACATACTGTCCATGGGTGTCTAAAATATAAGTGTCACTGCCATGGGTTTATAAACCATACTTTTCCACGTTCACGGTTTCTAAAACATACTGTCCCTATCCATAGCTGTCTTAAACATACTGTCCACTGACCATGGTGTCTAAAACATACTGTCCACTGTCCATGGTTTTCTAAAACTACTGTCCACTGTTTATGGGTGTTTAAAACATACTGTCCACTGTCCATGGTGTCTAAAACATACAGTCCACTGTTCACAAGTTTCTAAAACATACTGTCCACTGTCCATGGGTGTCTAAACATACTGTCCACGTTCCATGGGTGTCTAAAACTTATTTCCACTGTCCATGGTTTTCTAAAACGTACTGTCCACTGTTTATGGGTGTTTAAAAACATACTGTCCACTGTCCATGGGTGTCTAAAACATACTGTCCACTGTTCACAGTTTCTAAAACATCTGTCCACTGTCCATGGTTGTCTAAACTATGGTCCACTGTCATGGTTGTCTAAACATACTGTCTACGGTCCATGGGTGTCTAAAACATACTGTCTACTGTCCATGGGTGTCTAAAACATACTGTCCACTGTTCACAATTTTCTAAACAATACTGTCCACTGTCCATGGTTGTCTAAAACATATGGTCCACTGTCCATGGTTGTCTAAAACATAGGTCCACTATCCATGGTTTTCTAAAACGACTGTCCACTGTTTCTGGTAAACATACGTCCACTGTTTATGGGTGTTTAAAAACATACTGTCCACTGTTTATGGGTGTTAAAACATACTGTCCACTGTCCATGGGTGTCTAAAACATACAGTCCACTGTCACAAGTTTCTAAAACATCCTGTCCACTGTCCATGTTTTGTCTAAAACATATGGTCCACTGTCCATGGTTGTCTAAAACATACTGTCTACTGTCCATGGGTGTCTAAAACATACTGTCTACTGTCCACGGTGGTCTAAAACATACTGTCCAGTGTCTATGGCTGTTTAAAACATACTGTCCTGTCCATGGGTGTCTAAAACATACTGTCCATGGTGTCTAAAATATATGTTCACTGTCCATGGGTTTATAACCACACTTTCCACTGTTCACGGTTGTCTAAACATACTGTCCACTATCCATGGGTGTCTTAAACACTGTCCACTGACCATGGGTGTCTAAACATACTGTCCACTGTCCATGGTTTTCTAAAATGTACTGTCCACTGTTTATGGGTGTCTAAAACATACTGTCCACTGTCCATGGTTGTCTAAAACATATGGTCCACTGTCCATGGTTGTCTAAAACATACTGTCCAGTGTCTATGGGTGTTTAAAACATACTGTCCACTGTTCACAATTTTTTTAAAACACACTGTCCACTGTCTATGGTTGTCTAAAACATACTCTCCACTGTTTACAGTTTTCTAAACACACTGTCCATGTCCATGGGTGTCTAAAACATACTGTCCACTGTTAACGGTTGTCTAAAACACACTGGTTGTCTAAAACATACGGTCCACGGTCCATGGTTGTCTAAAAACACATGTTTCACTGTCCATGGTTGTCTAAAACATACTCTTTACTGTTTATGGGTGTCTAAAATATAATGCATGGACCGTGGACCAGTATGTTTTAACACAACCATGGACAGTGGCAATATGTTTTAGACACCATAAACAGTAAAGAGATGTTTTAGTAGACACCCATGGACAGTGAACCATATGTTTTTAGACAACACATGGACCGTGGACATGTTGTTTTAGAACAACCGTTACAGGGACAGTATGTTTTAGACACGCCCCATGGACAGTGGACATGTGTTTTTAGAAAACCGTAAACAGTGGAGAGTATGTTTTAGACAACCATAGACAGATGGGACAGTGTGTTTTAAAAAATGTGAACAGTGGACTATGTTTTAAACACCCATAGACACACTGGACAGTAATGTTTTAGACAACCATGGACAGTGGACCAATGTTTAGACAAACCATGGACAGTGGACAGTATGTTTTTTAGAAAAAAACAACACATAAACAGTGGACAGTACATTTAGAAAAACCATGACAGGACAGTATGTTTTAGGACAAAGAAACGTAAGGTTTTTTATTAGACAACCACAAAATAAAACATAAGACACGGAAGACACGAAACAAACCCATGGTCCGTGGGACAGATGTTTAGAACACCACCATTGCCTCCGTGGGACCGTCTGTTTTCGTTCGCCCCCCCCCACTCCGTGACACAGTGGAACGGTTTGGTTTCATACCCCTCATGACCGTGGAACCCATCTATTTTACGAGCCACACAACCACCCTCACACAAACACCAAACACCCCCTGGGACAGTAGGTTTTGACAAGACAAAAACAAAACAAACAGCCCATGGCCAGTGTACCGTATGATGTGTTTATATAAACAGCCATAGACACTGGACAGTGAATGTTTTAGAGAGACAACCACATGGACCGTAGACAGTATGTTTTAAGACTTAGAGTTTAGTATACAACCCCATGGACAGTTAGAACATAATGTTTTAGACAAAAACATGGACAGTGGACCATTTATGTTTTTAGACAACCATGGAGACAAGTGGGACCATCGATTTTTTAACTAACTTGTGAAACATTGGACTGTATGTTTAAGAACCCCCAAAACCCCCTGGACAAAGTGGACAGTATGATGTTTTTAAAAACAACACCCATAACAGTGGGGACAAGTCATGTTTTAAACACAAACAATTAAAACACCCATTAAAAACATGGACAAGTAATGTTTTAAAAAAAAAAAAACACAACAATTCTTCCCCTTACCCCTCTTCTCCCAACTTTCGATTCCCCTTCCCTCCCCATCCCCCCCCACCGCCCCCCCCCCCCCCCCCAACCCTCCTAACTTGGACAGTACGTTTTTAGAAAACCAGGATGTGGACAGATATGGTTTTATACAATAAAAAAGAACCTGGACAGTGACCATATATTTTAGCAAAACCATGGACATTGGACAGTATGTTTTAGAAAATTGTGAACAGTGGACAGTATGTTTTAGACACCCATGGACAGTAGACAGTATGTTTTAGACACCCATGGACAGTAGACATATGTTTTTAGAGACAACCATGGCCAGTGGACCATATGTTTTTAGACAACCATGGCAGTGGACAGTATGTTTTAGAAACTTGTGAACAGTGGACAGTATGTTTTAGACACCCATGACAGTGGACAGTATTTTTTTAAACAACACCATAAACAGTGGACAAGTTACGTTTTAGAAAACCAACCATAGGACAG
>JAACNH010004263.1:0-24831 GCA_019447015.1 Hymenochirus boettgeri | reverse complement strand
TCAGTAACCCTCCAATGTAATGTTCGTTTTCAGTAACCCTCCAATGTAATGTTCGTTTTCAGTAACCCTCCAAAATGTAATGTTCGTTTTCAGTAACCCTCCAATGTAATGTCTGTTTTCGGTAACCCTCCAATGTAATGTTCGTTTTCAGTAACCCTCCAATGTAATGTCTGTTTTCGGTAACCCTCCAATGTAATGTTCGTTTTCAGTAACCCTCCAATGTAATGTCTGTTTTCGGTAACCCTCCAATGTAATGTTTCGTTTTGCCATAACCCTCCATGTAATGTTTCGTTTTTCAGTAACCCTCCAATGTATGTTCGTTTTCAGTACCCCTCCATATAAATGTTCCGTTTTCAGTAACCCTGCCCAATGTAATGTTCTTTTCAGTACCCTCCAATGTATGTCCGGTTTTCAGTAACCCTCCAATGTAATGTCGTTTTCAGTACCCTCCAAGGTAATGTTCGTTTTCAGTAAACCCTCCAATGTAATGTCCGTTTTCAGTACCCTCCCCAAGTGTAATGTTCGTTTTTCCAGTTAACCCTCCAATGTAATGTTCGTTTCAGTAACCCCAATGTAATGTTCTTTTCAGTACCCTCCAATTATGTTCGTTTTCAGTAACCCTCCAATGTATGTTTCGTTTTCAGTAACCCTCCAATGTATGTTCGTTTTCAGTAACCCTCCAATGTAATGTTCCGTTTTCAGTAACCCTCCATGTAATGTTTTCTTTTCAGTAACCCTCCAATGTAATGTTCGTTTTTCAGTAACCCTCCAATGTAATGTTCGTTTTCAGTAACCCCCATGTAATGTTCCGTTTTCAGTAACCCTCCCAATGTATGTTCTCGTCTTTTCAGTACCCTCAATGTAATGTTCGTTTTCAGTAACCCCTCCATATGTAATGTTCGTTTTCAGTAACCCTCCAATGTAATGTTCTTTTCAGTAACCCTCCCAATGTAATGTTTCGTTTTCAGTAACCCTCAATGTAATGATGTGATTGATGTTTTCGTGAAATCAATGTAATTCTGTTGTTACATGCTATTGCGTTTTTCCTCTCTGTTGTCCGTTTTCGTACCCCTCCAATGTATGTTCGTTTTCAGTAAACCCTCCCAATGTATGTTCGTTTACAGTACCTCCAATGTAATGTTCGTTTTCAGTAACCTCCAATGTAATGTTCGTTTATTCAGTAAACCCCCAATGTAATGTTCGTTTTCAGTAACCCTCCATGTAATGTCGTTTTCAGTAAACGCCCACAATGTAATTTCGTTTTCAGTAACCCTCCAATGTAATTTTCGTTTTCAGTAACCCCTCCAATGTAATGTTCGGTTTTCAGTTAACCCTCCAAATGTAATGTTCGTTTTCAGTAACCCCAAATGTAATGTTTTCGTTTTCATTAACCCTCCAATGTAATGTCCGTTTTCAGTAACCCTCCAATGTAATGTTTCGTTTTCAGTAACCCTCCAATGTAATGTCCCGTTTCAGTAACCTCTCCAATGAATGTCCGTTTTCAGTAACCCTCCATGTAATGTTCGTTTTCAGTAACCCTCCAATGTATGTCCTTTTTACAGTACCCTCCAATTAATGTTTCCGTTTTCAGTAACCCTCCAATGTAATGTTCCGTTTTCAGATAGTAACCCTCCAATGTAATGTTCGTTTTCAGTAACCCTCCAATGTAATGTCCGTTTTCAGTAACCCTCCAATGTAATGTTCGTTTTCAGTACCCCCAATGTAATGTTCGTTTCAGTCCCTCCAATGTATGTTCATTTTCATACCCTCCAATTAATGTTCCTTTTCATACCCCCAATGTAATGTTCGTTTTCAGTAACCCTCCAAGTATGTCCGTTTTCAGTAACCCTCCAATGTATGTTTCGTTTTCAGTAACCCTCCAATGTAATGTTCGTTTTCATAACCCTCCAATGTAATGTTCCTTTTCAGTACCCTCCAATGTAATTTTCGTTTTCAGTAACCCTCCAATGTAATGTCCGTTTTCAGTTAACCCTCCAATGTAATTGTTCGTTTTCAGAACCCTCCATGTAATGTTCGTTTTCAGTAACCCTCCAATGTAACCCTCCAATTATGTTCGTTTTCAGTAACCCTCCAATGTAATGTTTCTCTTTCAGTAACCCTCCAATGTAATGTTCGTTTTCAGTACCCCTCAATGTAACCCTGCCAATGTAAGTTCGTTTTCAGTACCCTCCAATGGTCAACCCTCCAATGTAGTTTCGTTTTCAGTAACCCTCCAATGTAATGTTCTTTCAGTAACCCTCCAATGTAATGTTCGTTTTCAGTAACCCTCCAATGTAATGTCTTTTCAGTAACCCTCCAATGTAATGTCCGTTTTCAGTAACCCTCCAATGTATGTTCGTTTTCAGTACCCTCCAATGTAGTTTTTTCAGTAACCCTCCAATGTAATGTTCCTTTTCAAGTAACCCTCCAATGTAATGTTCGTTTTTTTTCAGTAACCCTCCAATGTAATGTCCGTTTTCAGTAACCCTCCAATTGTAATGTTCGTTTTCAGAAACCCTCCAATGTAATGTTCTTTTCAGTAACCCTCCATTATACCCTCCAATGTAATGTTCGTTTTCAGTAACCCTCCAATGTAATGTTCATCTTCAGTTTACCCACCCTCCAATGTAATTTCCGGTTCTTCAGTAACCCTCCAATGTAATGTTCTCTTTCAGTAACCCTCCAATGTAATTTCGTTTTCAGTAACCCTCCAATGTAATGTTCTCTTCAGTACCCTCCAATGTACCCTCCATGTAATGTTCGTTTTCAGTACCCTCCAATGTAATTTCTTTTCAGTAACCCTCCCATGTAATGTCTCGTTTTCGGTAACCCTCCAATGTAATGTTCGTTTTCAGAACCCCCAATGTAATGTCGTTTTTCAGTACCCTCCAATTAATGTGTAACCCTCCATGTAATGTTCGTTTTCAGTAACCCTCCAATGTAATGTTCCTTCAGTTACTCCTTATGTCCGTTTTTCAGTAACCCTCCAATAATGTTATCTTTTCAGTAACCCCCCAATGTAATGTCCGTTTTCATTAACCCTCCAATGTAATGTTCGTTTTCAGTAACCCTCCAATGTAATGTTCGTTTTCCACTAACCCTCCAATGTGGTTCGTTTTCAGTAACCCCTCTCAAGTACGGTTCTGTTTTTCAGTAACCCTCCAATGTAATGTTCGTTTTCAGTAACCCTCCAATGTAATGTCGTTTTCAGTAACCCTCAACCCTCCAATGTAATGTTCCGTTTTCAGTAACCCTCCAATGTAATGTTCGTTTTCAGTAACCTCCAATGTAATGTTCGTTTTCAATTAACGCCTCCAATGTAATGTTCGTTTTCAGTTTCAATTAACCCTCCAATGTATGTCCGTTTTCAGTAACCCTAACCCTCCAATGTAATGTTCGTCTTTTCAGTACCCTCCCATGTGTAATGTCTCGTTTTTCGTAACCCCCCAATGTATGTCCGTTTTCAGTAACCCTCCTCCAATGTAATGGTCCGTTTTCATTAACCCCCTCCAATGTAATGTTCTTTTTCATAACCCTCCATGTAATGTTCGTTTTCAGTAACCCCTCCAATGTAATGTTCGTTTTCAGTAACCCTCCAATTTAATGTTCGTTTTCATAACCCTCCCCCATGTAATGTTTTCGTTTTAGTAACCTCCAATTAAGGTCGCCCTTACTTTAACCTACCAAGGTAATGTCCGTTTTCACGTAAACCCTCAATGTAATGTTTCGTTTTCAGTAACCCTCCAATGTAATGTTCCGTTTTCAGTAACCCTCCAATGTAATGTTCGTTTTCAGTAACCCTCCAATGTATTTTGTTTTCTCAGTAACCCTCCAATGTAATGTTTCGTTTTCAGTAACCCTCCAATGTAATGTCCGTTTTTCATTTCTTCAGTAAACCTCTCCAATGTAATGTTCGTTTTCAGAGTAACCCTCCAATGTAATGTTCGTTTTCAGTAACCCTCCAATGTAATGTTGTTTTCAGTAAACCCTCCAATGTAATGTCGCTTTTCAGTAACCCACCTCCAATGTAATGTTCGTTTTCAGTACCCTACCCTCACCCTCCAATGTAATTGTCCGTTTTCAGTTAACCCTCCAATGTAATGTTTCGTTTTCATTAACCCTCCAATGTAATGTTCGTTTTCAGTAACCCTCCAATGTAAGGTCCCGTTTTCAGTAACCCTCCAATGTAATGTTCGTTTCAGTAACCCTCCAATGTAATGTTTCGTTTTCTCAGTAACCCTCCATGTAATTTCGTTTTCAGTAACACCTCCAATGTAATGTTCGTTTTTCAGTAACCCTCCAATGTAATGTTCGGTTTTCAGTAACCCTCCAATGTAATGTCCGTTTCAGTAATCTAACCCTCCAATGTAATGTCCGTTTTCAGTAACCCTCCAATGTTAATGTTCGTTTTCAGTAACCCTCCAATGTAATGTTTCCTTTTTTTCAGTAACCCTCCAATGTAATGTTCGTTTCATAACCCTACAACCCTCCAATGTAATGTTCGTTTCAGTAACCCTCCATGTAATGTTCGTTTTCAGTAACCCTCCAATGTAATGTTCGTTTTCAGTAAACCCTCCAATGTAATGTCCGTTTTCAGTAACCCTCCATGTAATGTGTCCGTTTTCAGTACCCACCCCAACCCTCCAATGTTGTCTCGTTTTCCATAACCCTCCAATGTATTTCGTTTTCTTTTCAGTAACCCTCCAATGTAATGTTCGTTTTCAGTAACCCTCCAATGTAATGTCACGTTTTCAGTAACCCTCCAATGTAATGTCTTTCGTTTTCAGTACCCTCCAATGTAATGTTCGTTTTCAGTAACCCTCCCCTGTAATGTTCGTTTTCAGTAACCCTCCAATGTAATGTTCGTTTCTAACCACCTCCAATGTAATGTTGTTTCACGTAACCCTCCAATGTAATGGTTCTGTTTTCAGTAACCAATCCACTGTATGTTCGTTTTCAGTAAACCCTCCAATGTTAATTCTTTTCAGTAACCCTCCAATGTAATGTCCGTTTTCAGTAACCCTCCAATGTAATGTCTTTTCAGATAACCCTCCAATTAATGTCCGTTTTTCGTTAACCCTCCATGTATGTCCGTTTTCATAACCCTCCAATTTAATGTCCCGTTTTCAGTAACCCTCCAATGTAATGTCCGTTTGTTTTTCAGTAACCCTCCAATGTAATGTGTACGTTTTCAGTAACCCTCCAATGTAATGTCCGTTTTCGTAACCCTCCAATGTAATGTTCGTTTTCAGTAACTACCCTCCAATGTAATGTTTCGTTTTCAGTAACCCTCCAATGTAATGTTCGTTTTTCCAGTAACCCTCCAATGTAATGTTCGTTTTCAGTAACCCTCCATGTAATGTTCGTTTTCAGTAACCCTCCAATGTAATGTTCTGTTTTCAGTAACCCTCCAATGTAATGTTCGTTTTCAGTAACCCTCCAATGTAATGTTCGTTTTCGTAACCCTCCAAATGTAATGTTCGTTTTCAGTAACCCTCCACACCCTTCCATGTAATGTCTTTTCAGTAACCCTCCATGTAATGTCGTTTTCAGTAACCCTCCAATGTAATGTTCGTTTTCAGTAACCCTCCAATTAATGTTCTTTTCCGTCAGTAACCCTCCAAGGTATGTTCGTTTTCAGTAAACCCTCCAATGTAATGTCCGTTTTCGGTAACCCTCCTTCAATGTAATGTCCGTTTTCGTACACCCTCCAATGTAATGTTCTTTTAGTACCCCTTTCAGTACGCCTACCCCATCCATGAATGTTCCGTTTTTCAGTAACCCTCCAATTAATGTCTTTTCAGTAACCCTCCAATGTAATGTTCGTTTTCAGTAACCCCAATGTAATGTTCGTTTTCAGTAACCCTCCAATGTAATGTTCGTTTTCAGTCACCCTCCAATGTAATGTTCGTTTTCAGTAACCCTCCAATGTAATGTTTTCCGTTTTCATGTAAACCCTCCCATGTAATGTTCGTTTTCAGTCAGCTTCAAACCCTCCAATGTAATGTTCGTTTTCTATTTCAGTAACCCCTCCAATGTAATGTTCGTTTTCAGTAACCCTCCAATGTAATCTTTCGTTTTCAGTAACCCTCCAATGTAATGTCGTTTTTCATAACCCTCCAATGTAATGTCCGTTTTCAGTAACCCTCCAATGTAAATGTTCGTTTTCAGTAACCCTCCAATGTATGTTCGTTTTTCAGTAACCCTCCAATGTAATGTTCGTTTCAGTAACCCTCCAATGTATTCATTTTCATTACCCTCCCAATTTGTAATGTCGTTTTCAGTAACCCTCCAATGTAATTTCGTTTCATACCCCTCCATGTAATGTTTCGTTTTCAGTTAACCCTCCAATGTAATGTTTCGTTTTCATCAGTAACCCTCCAATGTAATGTCGTTTTCAGTAACCCTCCAATGTAATGTTCGTTTTTTCATTAACCCTCCAATGTAATTTTCGTTTCATTAACCCTCCAATGTAATGTTCGTTTTCAGTAACCTCCAATGTAATGTTCGTTTTCAGAACCCTCCAATGTAATGTTCGTTTTCAGTAACCCTCCAATGTATGTCCGTTTTCAGTAACCCTCCAATGTAATGTCCGTTTTCAGTAACCCTCAATGTAATGTTCGTTTTCAGTAACCTCCCATGTAATGTTCCTTTCAGTAACCCTCCAATGTAATTTCGTTTTTCAGTAACCCCCAATGTAATGTCCGTTTTCAGTAACCCTCCAATGAATGTTCGTTTTCATAAACCCTCCAATGTAATGTTCTTTTCAGTAACCCTCCAATGTAATGTCTCGTTTCAGTACCCTCCAATGTATGTCGTTTTCAGTAACCCCCATGTCATGTAATGTCCGTTTTCAGTAACCCTCCAATGTAATGTCCGTTTTCAGTAACCCTCCATGTAATGTCCGTTTTCAGTAACCCGCAATGTAATGTCCGTTTTCAGTACCCCTCCAATGTATGTCTCTTTTCAGTAACACCTCCAATGGTAATGTCGTTTCAGTAACCCTCCAATGTAATGTCCTGTTTTCGAGTAACCCTCCAATGTAATGTTCGTTTTCGGTAACCCTCCAATGTAATGTTCGTTTTCGGTAACCCTCCATGTAATGTTCGTTTTTCAGTAACCCTCCAATGTTAGTGTTCGTTTTCAGTAACCCTCCAATGTAATGTCGTTTTCAGTAACCCTCCAATGTAGTGTTCGTTTACAGTAACCCTCCAATGTAGTGTTCGTTTACAGTAACCCTCGAATGTAGTGTTCGTTTTCAGTAACCCTCGAATGTAGTGTTCGTTTTCAGTAACGCTCGAATGTAGTGTTGTTTTCAGTAACCCTCGAATGTAGTGTTCGTTTTCGTAACCCTCCAATGTAGTGTTCGTTTTCGGTAACACTCCAATGTAATGTCGTTTTCGGTAACCCTCCAATGTAATGTCGTTTTTCGGTAACCCTCCAATGTAATGTTCCGTTTTCAGTAACCCTCCAATGTAATGTTCCGTTTTCAGTAACCCTCCATGTAATGTTCGTTTTCAGTAACCCTCCATGTAATGTTCGTTTTCAGTAATAACCCTCCAATGTATGTTCGTTTTCAGTACCCTCCAATGTAATTTCGTTTTCAGTAACCCTCCATGTAATGTTCTGTTTCAGTAACCTCCAATGTATGTTCGTTTTCAGTAACCCTCCAATGTAATGTTCGTTTTCAGTAACCCCTCCAATGTAATGTTCGTTTTCAGTAACCCTCCAATGTATGTTCGTTTTCATAACCCTCCAATGTATGTTCGTTTTCAGTAACCCTCCAATGTAATGTCGTTTTCAGTAACCCTCCAATGTAATGTCCGTTTCAGTAACCCTCCAATGTAATGTTGTTTTCAGTAACCCTCCAATGTATGTCGTTTTCAGTAACCCTCCAATGTAATGTCCGTTTCAGTAACCCTCCATGTAATGTTCGTTTTCAGTAACCCTCCAATGTAATGTTCGTTTTCAGTAACCCTCCAATGTAATGTCCGTTTTCAGTAACCCTCCAATGTAATGTTCGTTTTCAGTAACCCTCAAATGTAATGTTCGTTTTCATTCAGTAACCCTCCAATGTATGTTCGTTTTCAGTAACCCTCCAATGTAATGTTCGTTTTCAGTAACCCTCCAATGTAATGTCCGTTTTCAGTACCCTCCAATGTAATGTCCGTTTTCAGTAACCCTCCAATGTAATGTCCGTTTTCAGTAACCCACCTCCAATGTAAGTTCCTTTTCAGTACCCTCCATGTAATTTCGTTTCAGTAACCCTCCAATTTAATGTTCGTTTTCAGTAACCCTCCAATGTAATGTCCGTTTCATACCCCCAATGTATGTTTCTTCAGTACCCTCCAATGTAGTGTTCGTTTTCAGTAACCCTCCAATGTAATGTTCGTTTTCAGTAACCCTCCAATGTAATGTTCCTTTTCAGTAACCCTCCAATGTAATGTTCGTTTTCAGTAACCCTCCAATGTAATGTCCGTTTTCAGTAACCCTCCAATGTATGTCGTTTTCAGTAACCCCAATGTAATGTTCCTTTCAGTAACCCTCCAATGTATGTTCTTTTCAGTAACCCTCCAATGTAATGTTCGTTTTCAGTAACCCTCCAATGTAATGTCCGTTTTCAGTAACCCTCCAATGTAATGTTCGTTTTCAGAACCCTCCAATGTAATGTTCATCTTCAGTAACCCTCCAATGTAACCCTCCAATGTAATGTTCGTTTTCAGTAACCCTCCAATGTAATGTTCATCTTCAGTAACCCTCCATGTAATGTTCTTTTCAGTAACCCTCCAATGTAATTCCCCTCCAATGTAATGTTCGTTTTCAGTAACCCTCCAATGTAATGTTCATCTTCAGTTACCCTCCAATGTAATGTTCGTTTTCAGTACCCTCCAATGTAATGTCGTTTTCGGTAACCCTCCAATGTAATGTTCGTTTTCAGAAACCCTCCAATGTAATGTTCGTTTTCATTAACCCTCCAATGTAACCCCTCCATGTAATGTTCGTTTTCATACCCTCCAATGTAATGTTCTCTTCAGTACCCCCAATGTAATGTTTCGTTTTCAGTAACCCTCCAATGTAATGTTCTCTTCAGTAACCCTCCAATGTAATTGCCGTTTTCATAACCCTCCAATGTATTTCGTTCAGTAACCCTCCAATGTAATGTTCGTTTTCATGTAACCCTCCAATGTAATTTCGTTTCAGTAACCTCCAATGTAATGTTCGTTTTCATAACCCTCCAATGTAATGTCCGTTTTCAGTAACCCTCCAATGTAATGTTCCGTTTTCAGTAACCCTCCAATTAATGTTCGTTTTCAGTAACCCTCCAATGTATGTTCGTTTTCAGTAACCCTCCAATGTAATTTTCGTTTTCAGTAACCCTCCAATGTAATGTTCGTTTTCAGTAACCCTCCAATGTAATGTCCGTTTTCAGTAACCCTCCAATGTAATGTTCGTTTTCAGTAACCTCCAATGTAATGTCCGTTTTCAGTAACCCTCCAATGTAATGTCGTTTTCAGTAACCCTCCATGTATGTCCGTTTTCAGTACCTCCAATGTAAGTTCTTTCAGTAACCCTCCAATGTAATGTTCGTTTTCAGTAACCCTCCAATGTAAGTGCGTTTTCAGTAACCCTCCAATGTAATGTTCGTTTTCAGTAACCCTCCAATGTATGTTTCGTTTTCAGTAACCCTCCAATGTAATGTTCGTTTTCGGTAACCCCCAATGTAATGTTGTTTTCAGTAACCCCTCCAATGTAATGTTCGTTTTTCAGTACCCTCCAATGTAATGTCCTTTTCAGTACCCTCCCAATGTATGTCCCGTTTTCAAACCCTCCAATTTAATGTCCGTTTTCAGTAACCCTCAAGTAATGTCCGTTTTCAGTACCCTCCAATGTAATGTCCGTTTTCAGTAACCCTCCATTAATTCCGTTTTCGGTAACCCTCCAATGTAATGTTCGTTTTCGTAACCCTCCATGTATTTCGTTTTCGTAACCCTCCAATGTAATGTTCGTTTTCAGTAACCCTCCAATGTAATGTTCGTTTTCAGTAACCCTCCAATGTAATGTCGTTTTCAGTAACCCTCCAATGTAATGTTCGTTTTCAGTAACCCTCCAATGTAATGTCGTTTTCAGTAACCCTCCAATGTAATGTTCGTTTTCAGTAACCCTCCAATGTAATGTTCGTTTTCAGTAACCCTCCAATGTAATGTCCGTTTTCGGTAACCCTCCAATGTATTTCGTTTCGTAACCCTCCAATGTAATGTTCGTTTTCAGTAACACTCCAATGTAATGTTCGTTTTCGTAACCCTCCATGTAATGTTCGTTTTCGTACCCTCCATGTAATGTCCGTTTTCAGTAACCCTCCAATGTAATGTCGTTTCAGTAACCCTCCAATGTAATGTTCGTTTTCATTAACCCTCCAATGTAATGTTCGTTTCGTAACCCTCCAATGTAAGTGTTCGTTTTCAGTAACCCTCCAATGTAATGTCCTTTTTCAGTACCCCAATGTAATGTTCGTTTTCAGTAACCTCCAATGTAATTTCGTTTTCAGTACCCTCCAATAATGTTCGTTTCAGTAACCCTCCAATGTAATGTTCGTTTTCAGTAACCCTCCAATGTAATGTTCGTTTCTCAGTACCCTCCAATGTAATGTTCGTTTTCAGTACCCCTCCAATGTAATGTTCGTTTTCAGTAACCCATGTATTCCGTTTTCATAACCCTCCAATGTAATGTCCGTTTTCAGTAACCCTCCATGTAATGTTCGTTTTCAGTAACCCTCCAATGTAATGTCCGTTTTCAGTAACCCTCCAATGTAATGTTCGTTTTCAGTAACCCTCCAATGTAATGTTCGTTTTCAGTAACCCTCCAATAATGTTCGTTTTCAGTAACCCTCCAATGTAATGTTCGTTTTCATTAACCCTCAATTATGTTTCGTTTTCGTAACCCTCCAATGTAATGTTCGTTTTCAGTAACCCTCCAATGTAATGTTCGTTTTCAGTAACCTCCATGTAATGCCGTTTCAGTAACCCTCCAATGTAATGTCCTTTTCAGTAACCCTCCAATGTAATGTCCGTTTTCAGTAACCCTCCAATGTAAGTTCTTTTCAGTAACCCTCCAATGTAATGTTCGTTTCAGTAACCCTCCAATGTAATGTTCGTTTTCAGTAACCCTCAATGTAATGTCCGTTTTCAGTAACCCTCCAAGTAATGTCGTTTCAGTAACCCTCCAATGTAATGTTCGTTTTTCAGTAACCCTCCAATGTAATGTTCGTTTTCAGTAACCCCTCCAATTAATGTCCTTTCAGTAACCCTCCAATGTAATGTTCGTTTTCAGTAACCCCAATGTAATGTCCGTTTTCAGTAACCCTCCAATGTAAGTTGTTTCGTCTTTTCATACCCTCCAATGTAATGTTCTTTTCAGTACCCCTCCAATGTAATTTTCCTTTTCAGTAACCCTCCAATGTAATGTTCGTTTTCAGTAACCCTCCAATGTAATGTTCCGTTTTCGTAACCCTCCAATGTAATGTTCGTTTCAGTAAACCCTCCAATGTAAGTCGTTTTCAGTACCCTCCAATGTAACCTCCAAGTAATGTTCGTTTTCAGTACCCTCCAATGTAAGTCTCTTTCAGTAACCCTCCAATGTAATGTTCTTTTCAGTAACCCTCCAATGTAACCCTCCATGTATGTTCGTTTTCAGTAACCCTCCAATGTAATGTTTTCTCTTCAGTACCCTCCAATGTAATGTTCGTTTTCAGTAACCCTCCAATGTAATGTCCGTTTTCGGTAACCCTCCAATGTAATGTCGTTTTCAGAAACCCTCCAATGTAATGTTCGTTTTCAGTAACCCTCCAATGTAACCCTCCAATGTAATGTTCGTTTTCAGTAACCCTCCAATGTAATGTTCTTTCAGTAACCCTCCAATGTAATGTCGTTTTCAGTAACCCTCCAATGTATGTTCATTCATAACCCTCCAATGTAATGTCCGTTTTTCAGTAACCCTCCAATGTAATGTTCGTTTCAGTAACCCTCCAATGTAATGTTCGTTTTCAGTAACCCTCCAATGTAATGTTCCTTCAGTAACCCCCCAATGTAATGTCCTTTTCAGTAACCCTCCAATGTAATGTCGTTTTCCAGTAACCCCAATGTAATGTCCGTTTTCATAACCCTCCAATGTAATGTTCGTTTTCGGTAACCCCCAATTGTAATGTTTCGTTTTCAGTACCCCTCCAATGTAATGTTCGTTTTCAGTAACCCTCCATGTATGTTCGTTTTCATAACCCTCCAATGTAATGTCCGTTTTCAGTAACCCTCCAATGTATGTCGTTTTCAGTAACCCTCCAGTAATGTCGTTTCAGTAACCCTCCAATGTATGCCGTTTCGTAACCTCCAATGTAATGTCGTTTTCAGTAACCCTCCAATATAATGTTCCTTTTCAGTAACCCTCCAATGTAATGTTCGTTTTCAGTAACCCTCCAATGTAATGTTTCGTTTTCAGTAACCCTCCAATGTAATGTTCGTTTTCAGTAACCCTCCAATGTAATGTTCGTTTTCGGTAACCCTCCAATGTAATGTTCGTTTTCGGTAACCCTCCAATGTAATGTTGTTTTTCAGTAACCCTACATGTAATGTTGTTTTCGTAACCCTCCAATGTAATGTTCGTTTTCGTAACCCTCCAATGTAATGTTCGTTTTCGGTAACCCTCCAATGTAATGTTCGTTTCGGTAAACCCTCCAATGTAATGTGTTTTCGTAACCTCCTGTATGTTTTTCGTACCTCCAATGTAATGTTCGTTTTCGTAACCCTCCAATGTAATGTTCGTTTTCGTAACCTCCAATGTAATGTCGTTTTCAGTAAACCCTCATGTAAGTTCCGTTTTCAGTAACCCTCCAATGTAATGTCCGTTTTCAGTAAACCCTCCAATGTAATGTCTTTTTCAGAACCCTCCAATGTAATGTTCGTTTTCAAACCCTCCAATGTATGTCCGTTTCAGTAACCCTCCATGTAATGTTTCGTTTTCAGTAACCCTCCAATGTAATGTCCGTTTTCAGTAACCCTCCAATGTAATGTCCGTTTCAGTAACCCTCCAATGTATTCCGTTTCAGTAACCCTCCAATGTATGTCCGTTGTTCTGGTAACCCTCCAAGGTAATGTCCTTTTTTCAGTACCCCTCAATGTATGTCCGTTTCGTAACCCTCCAATGTAATGTTCGTTTTCGGTAACCCTCCAATATAATGTTCGTTTCAGTAACCCTCAATGTTGTTCGTTTTCAGTAAACCTCCAATGTAATGTCGTTTTCAGTAACCCTCCAATGTAATTTCGTTTTCATAACCCTCCAATGTAATGTTCGTTTCAGTACCCTCCAATGTAATGTCCTTTTCGTAACCCTCCAATGTAATGTCTTTTTCAGTAACCCTCCAATGTAATGTTCGTTTTCAGAACCCTCCAATGAATGTCCTTTTTCGGTAACCCTCCAATGTAATGTCCGTTTTCAGTAACCCTACCCAATGTAAGTGTTCGTTTTCAGTAACCCTCCATGTATGTCCGTTTTCAGTACCCTCCAATGTAATGTTCGTTTTCAGTAACCCTCCAATGTAATGTTTGGTTTTCAGTAACCCTCCAATGTAATGTTCGTTTTCAGTAACCCTCCAATGTATGTCGTTTTCAGTAACCTCCTCCAATGTATGTTCGTTTTTCAGTAACCCTCCAATGTAATGTTCGTTTTCAGTAACCCTCCAATGTAATGGCCGTTTTTCAGTAACCCTCCAATGTAATGTTTCGTTTTCATAACCTCCAATTAATGCGTTTGTTCAGTAACCCTCCAATGTAATGTTCGTTTTCAGTAACCCTCCAATGTAATGTCGTTTTCAGTAACCCTCCAATGTAATTTCGTTTTCGTAACCCTCAAATGTTGTTCGTTTTCAGTAACCCTCCAATATAATGTTCTTTTTCAGTAACCCTCCAATGTAATGTTCTTTTCAGTAACCCTCCAATGTTGTTCGTTTCAGTAACCCTCCAATGTAATGTTGTTTTCAGTAACCCTCCAATGTAATGTTCGTTTTCGGTAACCCTCCAATGTAATGTTCGTTTCAGTAACCCTCCAATGTAATGTTCGTTTTCAGTAACCCTCCAATGTAATGTTCGTTTTCAGTAACCCTCCAATGTAATGTTCGTTTTCAGTAACCCTCAATGTAATGTTCGTTTTCAGTAACCCTCCAATGTAATGTTCGTTTTCAGTAACCCTCCAATGTAATGTTTTCGTTCTCAGTACCCCTCAATGTAATGTTTCGTTTTCAGTAACCCTCCAATATAATGTTCGTTTCAGTACCCCCAATGTAATGTTCGTTTTCAGTAACCCTCCAATGTAATGTTTCGTTTTCAGTAACCCTCAAATAATTAATGTTCGTTTTCAGTAACCCTCCAATGTAATGTTCCTTTTCAGTAACCCTCCATGTAATGTTCGTTTTCAGTAACCCTCCAATGTAATGTCCGTTTCAGTAACCCTCCAATGTAATTTCCGTTTTCAGTAACCCTCAATGTATCGTTTTCAGTACCCTCATGTAATTTCCTTTTCAGTAACCCTCCAATGTAATGTTCGTTTTCAGTAACCCTCCAATGTAATGTTCGTTTTCAGTAACCCTCCAATGTAATGTTTTCGTTTTCAGTAACCCTCCAAGTAATGTCGCTTTTCAGTAACCCTCCAATGTAATGTTCTTTTCAGTAACCTCCAATGTAATGTTCGTTTCAGTAACCCTCCAATGTAATGTTCGTTTTCAGTAACCCCACCCTCCATATAATGTTCCGTTTTCAGTACCCTCCAATGTAATGTTTCGTTTCAGTAACCCTCCAATGTAATGTCCGTTTTCAGTAACCCTCCAATGTAATGTTTCTTTTTTTCAGTAACCCTCCAATGTAATGTTCTTTTCAGTAACCCTCCAATGTAATGTTCCTTTCAGTACCCTCCAATGTATGTTCGTTTTCGTTAACCCTCCAATGTAATGTTCGTTTTCAGTAACCCTCCAATGTAATGTCCGTTTTCGGTAACCCTCCAATGTAATGTTCGTTTTCAAACCTCCAATGTAATGTTCGTTTTCAGTAACCCTCCAATGTAACCCTCCAATGTAATGTTCGTTTTCAGTAACCCTCCAATGTAATGTTCGTTTTCAGTAACCCCCATGTAAGTTTCTTTTCAGTAACCCTCCAATGTAACCCTCCATGTAATGTTCGTTTTCAGTAACCCTCCAATGTAACCCTCCAATGTAATGTTCGTTTTCAGTAACCCTCCAATGTAATGTTCATCTTCAGTAACCCTCCAATGTAATGTTCGTTTTCATACCCTCCAATTATTGTCCTTTTCGTAACCCTCCAATGTAATGTTCGTTTTCAGAAAACCCCAATGTATGTTCGTTTCAGTACCCTCCATGTAACCCTCCAATTAATGTTCGTTTTCAGTAACCCCCAATGTAATGGTTCATCGTCAGTACCCTCCAATGTAATGTTCGTTTTCAGTAACCCTCCATGTAATTCTCTGTACCTCCAATTAATGTCCGTTTTGCAGTAACCCTCAATGTAATTTTCGTTTTCAGTACCCTCCAATGTAATGTTCGTTTTCAGTAACCCTCCAATGGTATGTTCGTTTTCAGTAACCCTCCAATGTAATGTTCGTTTTCAGTAACCCTCCAATGTAATGTTCGTTTTCAAGTACCCTCCAATTGTAATGTCGTTTTTCAGTAACCCTCCAATGTAATGTTCGTTTTTCAGTAACCCTCCATGTAATGTTCGTTTTCAGAACCCTCCAATGTAATGTTCGTTTTCAGTAACCCTCCAATGTAATGTTTCGTTTTCAGTAACCTCCAATGTAATGTCCGTTTTCAGTAACCCTCCATGTAATGTTCGTTTTCATAACCTCCAATGTTAATGTCGTTTTCAGTAACCCTCCAATGTAATGTCGTTTTCAGTAACCCTCCAATGTAATGTTCGTTTTCAGTAACCCTCCAATGTAATGTTCTTTTCAGTACCCCTCCAATGTAATGTCGTTTTCAGTAACCCTCCAATGTAATGTTCGTTTTCAGTAAACCCCAAGTAATGTTCGTTTTCAGTACCCTCCAATGTAATGTTCGTTTTCAGTAACCCTCCAATGTAATGTTCGTTTTCGGTCCCCTCCAATGTAATGTTGGTTTTCAGAACCCTCAATGTAATGTTGTTTTCGGTAACCCTCCAATGTAATGTTCGTTTTCGTAACCCTCCAATGTAATGTTTTTTTCAGTAACCCTCCAATGTAATGTTCGTTTTCGTAACCCTCCAATGTAATGTTCGTTTTCAGTAACCCTCCAATGTAATGTTTGTTTTCAGTAACCCTCCAATGTAATGTTCGTTTTCAGTAACCCTCCAATGTAATGTCCGTTTTCAGTAACCCTCCAATGTAATGTTCGTTTTCAGTAACCCTCAATATGTCCTTTTTTCAGTACCCTCCATGTAATGTCGTTTTCAGTAACCCTCCAATGTAATGTTCCCTTATTTCGGTAACCCTCCAATGTAATGTTCGTTTTCAGTAACCCTCCAATGTAATGTTCCGTTTCAGTAACCTCCAAGTAATGTTCTTGTTTCAGTAACCCTCCAATGTAATGTGTCGTTTTCAGTAACCTCCAATGTAATGTCCGTTTTCAGTAACCCCTCCAATGTAATGTCCGTTTTCAGTAACCCTCCAATGTAATGTCCGTTTTCGGTAACCCTCCAATGTAATGTCCGTTTTCAGTAACCCTCCAATGTAATGTCCGTTATCGGTAACCCTCCAATGTAATGTTCGTTTTCGTAACCCTCCAATATAATGTTCGTTTTCAGTACCTCCATGTATGTCTTTTCAGTAACCCTCCAATGTAATGTCCGTTTTCAGTAACCCTCCATGTAATGTTCGTTTTTCAGTAACCCCCAATGTAATGTTCGTTTCAGTAACCTCCAATGTAATGTCCGTTTCGTAACCCTCCAATGTAATGTCCGTTTTCAGTAACCCTCCAATGTAATGTCCGTTATCAGTAACCCTCCAATGTAATGTCCGTTTTCGGTAACCCTCCAATGTAATGTCCGTTTTCAGTAACCCTCCAATGTAAGTGTTCGTTTTCAGTAACCCTCCAATGTAATGTCCGTTTTCAGTAACCCTCCAATGTAATGTTCGTTTCGTCTAACCCTCCATGTATTGTTGTTTTCAGTAACCCTCCAATGTAATGTTCGTTTTCAGTAACCCTCCAATGTAGATTCTTTTCAGTAACCCTCCAATGTAATGTTCGTTTTCAGTAACCCTCCAATGTAATGTTGTTTTCAGTAACCTCCAATGTAATGTCGTTTTCAGTAACCCCCAATGTAATGTTCGTTTTCAGTAACCCCCAGTAATGTCCTTTTCAGTAACCCTCCAATGTAATGTTCGTTTTCATAACCCTCCAATGTAATTCGTTTTTCAGTAACCCTCCAATTGTAATGTTCGTTTTCAGTAACCCTCCAATGTAATGTCGTTTTCAGTAACCCTCCAATGTAATGTTCGTTTTCAGTAACCCTCCAATGTAATGTTCGTTTTCAGTAACCCTCCAATGTAATGTTCGTTTTCAGTAACCCCTCCATGGTAATTTGTCTTTCAGTAACCCTCCAATGTAATGTTCGTTTTCAGTAACCCTCCCAATTAATGTTCGTTTTCATTAACCCTCCAATGTAATGTCGTTTTCAGTAACCCTCCAATGTAAGGTCCGTTTCAGTAACCCTCCATGTAATTCCGTTTTCAGTAACGTAACCCTCCAATGTAATGTTCGTTTTCAGTAACCCTCCAATGTAATGTTCATTTTCAGTAACCCTCCAATGTAATGTTCGTTTTCAGTAACCCTCCAATGTAATGTTCGTTTTCATAACCCTCCAATGTATGTTCGTTTTCAGTAACCCTCCAATGTAATGTTCGTTTTCAGTAACCCTCCAATGTAATGTTCGTTTTCAGTAACCCTCCAATGTAATGTTCGTTTTCAGTAACCCTCCAATGTAATGTCCTTTTTCAGTAACCCTCCAATGTAATGTTCCAGTTCTTCAGTAACCCTCCAATGTAAGTGTCGTTTTCAGTAACCCTCCAATGTAATGTCCTGTTTCGGTAACCCTCCAATGTAATGTGCCGTTTCAGTAACCCTCCAATTTAAGGTCCGTTTTCAGTAACCCTCCAATGTAATGCCTGTTTTCCTTTTCGGTAACCCCTCCAATGTAAGGCCGTTTTAGTAACCCTCCAATGTAATGTTCGTTTTCAGTAACCCTCAATGTAATGTCTCGTTTTCGTAACCCTCCAATGTAATGTTCGTTTTCAGTAACCCTCCAATGTAATGTTCGTTTCAGTAACCCTCCAATGTATGTCTGTTTTCAGTAACCCTCCAATGTAATGTTCGTTTCCATAAACCTCCCATGTAATGTCTGTTTCGGTAACCCCCAATGTAATGTTCGTTTTCAGTAACCCTCCAATGTAATGTCTGTTTTCTGTAACCCTCCAATGTTAATGTTCGTTTTCAGTAACCCTCCAATGTAATGTCTGTTTTCGGTAACCCTCCAATGTAATGTTCGTTTTCAGTAACCCTCCAATGTAATGTCTGTTTTCGGTAACCCTCCAATGTAATGTCTGTTTTCTGTAGTTTATCTGAACTTTATCTGAACTATTTCCTCTCTTAGATTTTAAAGGGTATGTCCACCCCACCAAATGAAATTTTTATATGTTGTAGGAAAATGCAGTAAACCTTGACCTCACAAGGTTTACGGCAGCCAAAGATGCCCCCAAATGTTCTTAGCAGCCTTAGTTCCTACGCTGCTTTCTGCTTAACTTCCTTTCACAAAAAAGGAACAGAAGTTAAGCTGGAGGGGACCAACCGGCATCCGCTCTTGTGATTGGTTAGGGCGCAATGCCTTATCCAATCACAGGAGTGGATGCCGGTCAATTTACTCATGGTCACAAACCCAATATTAAATTTGGGTGTGGCGATTAGCCTGTAGCGATTGTGGCTTTGAGCATATCTCTCCTAAAGTATATACTTAAGGGCTGCCATGGAAACATGGACATTAACCAAAAGCCTCTCTTCCCCTTTTTTGGTTGGTCCAATCCAAAGTATCACTGGTTACAAATGTATTTTTGACATTGTATTCTACTACCCAGGGAACCTCAAATCCCATTGTATCTGCACATCTACCTCCTCTTTAAAATTCTTCTCAAAGTCTTGAAATTCCTTTGTTGAGTTATCGGACAGATTTTCGTGGAATTCTTGGTTAATTTTCACTGTCACGTCAACTGCCGTTTCAACCTTTTTCTCTCCTGTGGAAAACAACCCCATAAAGTGTAATGGATATTAACATAAAGAGGTAAGTACTATGGAACTTTATCTAGGTATTATAGCAGTCATGAACAGGGGAGTACTTGCAGGGGCCCAGCCTCCCACACCATCAGGGTTGTCAACCTTCCGACAGTCCGTGAAAATGTGCCTAAAATATGCCCTGTCCATAATGTCCGTTATTTTTTATGTCCTTCATTTCAAAAAAATATTTTCCGGTGGTACTGTCACTTTAAATGTCTTTGAGAGCCTTGACTTACATAATCCGCCAGATTGGAGGCCTGACCCCTTACCCCCTCCTCCATCTGTGGCTCTGCAGCAACCAGCCATTTCTAAACAGCTGGTCGTGCGTATGAAAGAAACATATGCACAGTCAGCTGTTTAAAAGACCGGACCCGAAATTCCGGATCATAACTGGAAGTTTGGGTCCGGTCTTTTAAACGGCTGATCGCTATAAGAAATGTGGGCTTGTGGCGGGCCCTACTATCGGCGGGGACCGTATCTACACCACTGCTAAGGAAGTCCATTCCAGGATTGTGTTTGGGAGATTGGATGCTACATGCTTTTGTATAAAGAAATGATGGGGCTGATGTACAATTGTTTTTTTTTGTGTGCAGTAAATAAAAAATAAATGTATTATAATAAACAATAGGAGTCGGTAGGGGTAAGATAGATATGTAAATGGGGATAATAGAGATATGAAATGTATTATAATAAACAATAGGAGTCGATAGGGGTAAGATAGATATGTAAATGGGGATAATAGAGATATGAAATGTATTATAATAAACAATAGTAGTCGGTAGGGGTAAGACAGATATATAAATAGTGATAATAGAGATATGAAATGTATTATAATAAACAATAGGAGTCGGTAGCGGTAAGACAGATATGTAAATGGAGATAATAGAGATATGAAATGTATTATAATAAACAATAGGAGTCGGTAGGGGTAAGATAGATATGTAAATGGGGATAATAGAGATATGAAATGTATTGTAATAAACAATAGGAGTCGGTAGGGGTAAGATAGATATGTAAATGGGGATAATAGACATATGAAATGTATTATAATAAACAATAGGAGTCGGTAGGGGTAAGATAGATATGTAAATGGGGATAATAGAGATATGAAATGTATTATAATAAACGATAGGAGTCGGTAGGGGTAAGATAGATATGTAAACGGAGATAATAGAGATACGAAATGTATGATAATAAACGATAGGAGACGGTAGGGGTAAGATAGATATATAAACGGGGATAATAGAGATACGAAATGTATTATAATAAACGATAGGAGTCGGTAGAGGTAAGATAGATATGTTAACGGGGATAATAGAGATATGAAATGTATTATAATAAACGATAGGAGCCGGTAGGGGTAAGATAGATATGTAAACGAGGATAATAGAGATATGAAATGTATTATAATAACCGATAGGAGTCGGTAGGGGTAAGATAGATGTGTAAACGGGGATAATAGAGATATGAAATGTATTATAATAAACGATAGGAGTCGGTAGCGGTAAGATAAATATGTAAACGGGGATAATAGAGATATGAAATGTATTACAATAAACGATAGGAGTTGGTAGGGGTAAGATAGATATGTAAACGGGTTAGGGGTAAGATAGATATGTAAATGGAGATAATAGAGATATGAAATGTATTATAATGGTTATGGGGGATTTTAACTAATAACTGGTTATGGGGGATAATAACTGGTTATGGGGGATTTTAACTACCCTGAAATAGATTGGAGTAATGGAACTGCCAGCACCTCAAAAGGTATAAAGTTCTTAAATTTCCTATATGAGCATTTTCTTTCACAGATGGTAGAAGTTCCTACTAGAAAGAATGCGTTGTTGGATCTGGTGATATCTAATAACCCAGAGCTCATTTTGGAGATGAAGGTAATGGGAAGCTTAGGGAATAGTGACCATGATATAGTGTCATTTAATATAGGGAAAAGTGATCATGATATAGTGTCATTTAATATAGGGAATAGTGACCATGATATAGTGTCATTTAATATAGGGAACAGTGACCATGATATAGTGTCATTTAATATAGGGAATAGTGACCATGATATAGTGTCATTTAATATAGGGAATAGTGATCATGATATAGTGTCATTTAATATAGGGAATAGTGACCATGATATAGTGTCATTTAATATAGGTTGCAGAAAACTAAAGTGCACTGGGTTAACAAAAACTTTTAACTTTAGGAAAGCTAATTTTATGCTTTTAAAGGAATCGCTCCTGCTCATAGACTGGGGGGAACTGTTTCTAGGTAAAGATACTGAGCAGATGTGGACCACTTTTAAAGGGATATTAAACTATAACATTTCCAAATCGGTACCTTTAGGAAACAAGTGTAAAAAAATTAGGTCCACTCCTGCATGGCTTAATGCTCAGGTAAAAAGGGAAATGGGAAAAAAGAAAAGGGCTTTTAAAATTTTGAAAGCAGAAGGCACAGAACAGGCTTACAGGGACTTCAAAAGTTGTAATAAAGAGTGCAAGAAAGCAATTAAACTAGCTAAAATAGAAAATGAAATACGGATTGCCGAACAAAGCAAGTCCAACCCCAAGATGTTTTTTAAGTATATAAATGGTAAAAAAATGAGGACTGAGAATGTGGGACCATTAAATAATGGAGCTGAGGTGGTTGTAGAGGATGCCGAAAAGGCTAATCTGCTAAACCGTTTTTTTACATCGGTTTTTACTGTTGAGAATCCTTACAGTAGGGATTGTAACAATGTGCAGGAAGGAAATGAAGAGTTTTCACATTGGATAACAGAGGATATGGTACGGAATCAATTAGACAAAGTTAATATCAATAAAGCGCCAGGACCAGATGGATTGCATCCTAGGATTTTAAAAGAGCTTAGTTCAGTTCTAGCAAGACCACTGTGTCTCATCTTTTCAGATTCGCTTTTGTCTGGGGATGTGCCGCTGGATTGGAAAAAAGCCAATGTAATACCAATATTCAAAAAAGGTAGTCGTTCACAGCCTGGTAACTATAGACCTGTAAGCCTAACATCAGTGATAGGGAAGGTGATGGAAACTTTGTTAAGGGATCATATCCTTGACTTTGTCTCCAGAGCTCATCTTATTAGTAGTAGTCAGCATGGATTTATGAGAAATAGATCATGCCAGACAAATTTAATTGGTTTTTATGAAGAAGTGAGTAAGAAGTTAGATTCAGGCACAGCTGTGGATGTGGTATATTTGGATTTTGCAAAAGCCTTTGATACTGTGCCACATAGGCGACTAATGTATAAACTGAGGACTGTTGGCCTTGAAGAAAACATTTGTTCATGGATAGAGAACTGGTTATTGGACCGCAAACAGAGAGTGGTGGTTAATGGAGCTACATCTATGTGGGCTAAAGTTCTAAGCGGAGTTCCTCAGGGTTCTGTACTGGGGCCGCTTCTGTTTAATCTGTTTATAAATGACTTAGAAGGGGGCATTGAGAGCAAGGTCTCTGTGTTTGCTGATGACACTAAATTATGCAGAGCTTTGGAAACTTCCAATGATGTGCAAGTGCTGCAAGCAGACCTAGATAGATTATCAAAATGGGCAGCAGAATGGCAGATGAGATTCAATGTTGATAAATGTAAGGTGATGCATTTGGGATTTAATAATCCCTGTGCCACCTACACCATAAATAACTCTGTGTTAAGTGCATCTGAAATGGAAAAAGATTTGGGGGTTCTGGTAGATAACAGACTTAGCTGTAGCAAACAATGCCAGGTAGCAACAGCTAGAGCTAGCAAGATATTGTCTTGTATAAAGAGGGGAATGGAATCAAGAGAGAAAAATATTATTCTCCCTCTTTACAAGGCACTGGTAAGGCCACATTTGGAATATGCGGTGCAGTTTTGGAATCCCATATACAAAAGGGACATCTTGGAAATTGAGGCAGTTCAGAGAAGGGCAACTAAATTAATAAGGGGAATGGAGGGGCTTGAATATGCAGGCAGATTAGACAAGTTAGGGCTGTTTACATTGGAGAAGCGGCGGTTGCGTGGGGACATGATAACCTTATACAAATATATTAATGGCCCATACAGTGAACTCTCTGGTGCATTGTTCACTAATAGGTCATATCAGAGGACTCGTGGACATCCTTTAAGGTTGGAAGAAAAGAAGTTTCATCTTCAAGTTAGGAGAGGTTTCTTTACAGTGAGAACGGTGAAACTGTGGAACTGTCTTCCAGCAGAGGTGGTAATGGCAAGTTATATCTGTTGTATTCAATTAGATCAACTGGACATGAAATGTAGTCCAGTTGATGTCCAGTTGATCTAATTGAATACAACAGATATACCATGACCTGGATGGTAGTGATTTCAGAAATACTACCGCAGCCACGTGCTACGCTAGGGAGACAACGGGAGCTCAGGAGTATAAATACGTGCCTAAGAGGGTGGTGTAAGGAGATGGGGTTTAGGTTTTTAGAGAACTGGGGTGACTTTTCTGTTGGCTACAGGCTCTTTAGTAGAGACGGATTGCACCTCAATGGTGAGGGTACAGCTGTTTTGGGGGAGAAGATGGCTAAGGGGTTGGAGGAGATTTTATAACTAGGTATGGGGGGGAGGGTACGTTGAACTACACAGGGGTAGATAGAGAAGTTAGGGATCAAGGGGCTAATAACACAACAGAGAGAGGAGAAGAGGGAGGGGGGAGCATAGAGGATAAGGAGGCATGTAAGTAAATCAATTGATAATCTAAAATGTATGTTTACAATGCAAGAAATCTGGCAGGAAAAACCGGGGAACTAGAACTAATAGCTTTAAAGGAAAGGTATGATGTAATTGGTATAGCAGAAACGTGGCTAAATGATTCACACGACTGGACAGTAAATATTGAAGGATACTCCTTATTTAGACATGACAGAGTTAATAAGAAAGGAGGAGGAGTATGTATGTATGTTAAACAGGAATTGAAGCCAAATTTAAAAGATGGAATAGATGGGGGAGTAAACGATACGGCAGAAACAATATGGGTAGAGCTGTGTACAGGAAGCAAGAAGGTGGGTAAATTATTTGTTAGAGTATGTTATAAGCCGCCAAATGCCGGGGAGGAGGTGGAAATGGATCTCCATATGCAGTTGGCGAAGGCTGCTGGTATGGGGCATGTTCTGGTTATGGGGGATTTTAACTACCCTGAAATAGATTGGAGTAATGGAACTGCCAGCACCTCAAAAGGTATAAAGTTCTTAAATTTCCTATATGAGCATTTTCTTTCACAGATGGTAGAAGTTCCTACTAGACAGAATGCGTTGTTGGATCTAGTGATATCTAATAACCCTGAGCTCATTTTGGAGATGAAGGTAATGGGAAGCTTAGGGAATAGCGACCATGATATAGTGTCATTTAATATAGGGAAAAGTGATCATGATATAGTGTCATTTAATATAGGGAATAGTGACCATGATATAGTGTCATTTAATATAGGGAATAGTGACCATGATATAGTGTCATTTAATATAGGGAA